>OZ034973.1:25900849-26015537 GCA_964030785.1 Siderastrea siderea
CTCGCAGGGTACGATCTGTGTTACATATCTGTCATCAACCTGTTTAAGAGGGGTCAAAGAGTTTTCAACCTGCACCAGTG
Organism: Siderastrea siderea; assembly: GCA_964030785.1. Taxonomy (NCBI): domain Eukaryota; kingdom Metazoa; phylum Cnidaria; class Anthozoa; order Scleractinia; family Rhizangiidae; genus Siderastrea; species Siderastrea siderea. The sequence goes on from OZ034973.1 coordinate 25,900,930, forward strand.
TTGAAAGTGTTTTTTTGAAAGTGCTTTTTGATTCGACATAGAAGTGTTTTGAGATTTCCAGAGGTGTCTCAGTTTCTGGAATTTTTAACTGAATTCAATCCATGACAGTCAACTGATGTTGTTTTGAAATTATGAATATGTGAAATTCATATATTTGAACTGCGGAATGAAGAAATAAATGTGAAGAAGATCCTCGCAGTTATTAACGCAACTTATGCAGTTGCGAAAAGAAAGCCTGAAAAAATCAGGCTTGCCAGGATTCGAACTGTGACCTCTGCGATACCGGTGCTCTAACCAATTGAGCTAACAAGCCAACTGGGAGCTGGTCATTAAATTGGTTCGTAATATACCCGGGAAAGATGAAGATGAAATTATGAATATATGAAATAATATTCATATATTTGAACGGCAGAATGAAGAAATAAATGTGATATGCACAAGTGTTTTGCAATATGTTGAGGTGTTTTTTATTGAAATCTGTGATCCTTTGTTTTTGGTTTAAAACAGGGTATGGCCTTGCCACTGATCTTAATTTACAATGAAAGGAACTAGGAGAAATAATCTTCAAACTAAAAAGTCCATCCCCTGTCCTTGGATACGAAAAAGCTCTGCATTGGTGCAATTAGATTTCAAACAAGTAAAAACCAAAAGGAATTCAGTAAACAAACAAGGAACAAGTGTGAAATATTGCATCATTTGTGACAACATTTTCACTGGAAATAATAGTAAGATTAATATCTGTAAGAGCTGCAAAACAGACTTTGTTATTTGCCTTTGCCATTGGCATCAGAAAATAATAATTATTACTTGCTTACCACTGACAAATTACAACATTTTTCTCAACCTCATCCGATGATTACCTATTATTACCATGGATAAATTCTGATCCAAAAGAAGATAAGATAAGGGATAAAGGTTTAGAGTTCAGACTGCACACCTCTAGCTGAAATCCTAGGAGTTTCCCCCGGGGGATGCATTTTTTTTTTCAGCCATTTGGGTCTAACATGAGGCACAGATTTGAACCTTTTTGTTTGAAATATTTTTATGGTTTCTTCTTTGAATAGTGTGAAATAGGCCTCATACAGATTTTGCCATGTTGGGCTAAAGAGGAGAGAGATTTTAAGGTTAGCTTCAAAATTGAGGAAAACATATATCACATAATTTCATTTTGAAAAGGTTAGGATTTTATTCTTTGGTTGGAGCTCTGTTCTTTACTTGCTTCCTATCTAAAAAAGCTTTTAAGGTTCAATTCTTAAAGTCTGCAGATACAACAGGGTTTTAACCCCCAAACCTCCTACCAAGACTGTTATTGCTTTGACTACCATTCAACAGCATTCAAACAGAACAGGCCATTTCCTAATCTCTTAGCCTCCCTATCAAAGCGAGGCTAGACGCACCTGTGTGCACCTAGCCTCGCTTTGATAGGGAGGCTCAAGACGATTCAGAAATGGCTTATTAGAATTGTAAGGCCACTTCAATCAACATGAAAGTACAAAGTTGTATTCAACACTGCTGAATGAAGTTGAATTAACTGCACCAGACATATTAGCAAGCAATTTTATTCTTCATTCTCTTTTCACATGCAAATTCATTTAAAAGGGCAGCAAATTCTGTTCCATCTATCACAGGGTCTTTTAATTTCATGAGAGAAAACATGACAAAGACTCATTTGTTTTAAAATGCAAACCTGTGTTGATCTCAAAACCATCAAGAGAGATTATACCCACAAATATTAGCTTTTAACTGAAGATCCAGGGCTAAAGGTTAAACAATGATCAGTGGTTTTCAGAATTTTACTGAACATTTGCCTAGTCAACCTTGTATGGTTCATAACAATTTGCAGGACAAATTTATCTTTAAATGAAAAGGGCAATTCTTATTACCGTCTGATGTTTACTACTAGTTTGAGAAAGTTTTCCATTTGAAATCTTATAATTTGTTTTATATCAAACACACAATGTGTATATGTTTAGTCTATAGAAGTTTGATTTCATAGGCTGTGATAAACTCAAATCAATGCCAATAAGGTCACAGAGTATTGTTTATGATCAAAATTACTGTCCAAATCCTTTGAAAGTAAACTCTTTAATTTGGCTAGTAAATCTGTCTTCTAACCCAAATGATTAATTTCCCCAGAATTAAATTTGAGCCCTGAAATTATTTTCCAAGAAAAGTCTCCCTAGAATGTGTTTTTTTTTCAAGATGGCATTGTATAAAGTTTTATTGCAAGTTCTACGTGACCTTAACTGACGGGGAGGTTGGATAAAGTTCAAAGCAGAAATGGGCGATTCCAGAAAATATCCGTACCATACCACGGACGGCTTTTCGGAATTCCGAGGGCAAGGGGGGGTTCTTAGAACTGGAAATCCGAAGGCATGGGGGGATACTTACGAGTGGAATTCTGAAGACATGGGGGGGTTTAGATCTGGGATTTACACAGGAGACAGACAAGAATGTATTCCTTGAAAGCACTTTTTTATGGAAGTTTTAAATCAGTTTGTCAATAGAGCACGAACTGGCGACATTGCAGACGACCGCGCCGCGGAAGCAGAATACAAGTCAAGCATCGATCGACAGGCATGTGTTCGTTTTCATTAGGAAAACCGACAAAATATAGGTTGTATTTTAAGCTCCAGAGGCCCTACGTTGATTAATTTCTTGTCTGATCGATTAATAAAATCTGAAAAATCTATGTTTCTTACCGCTTGTACATTTCTTGTACTCCCTTTGTATGAACGTCGAAAACTCGCGCCAGTCCCTTTCTAAGGGGCGCCTGCGATAGCGCCTGTCGGATTTTGCACTTCGCGCCAATTTCGGGAAATGGCCCATTACGTAACCTAAAATCCCCAGCATGATTATCAGAAGCAAGGGGATCGGAAGGGGGCATAAATTCCTGTTCGTTAGGTCATATGAGTGTTTTCAAGTCAAAAAGGTAATCAGAGTTCCGTGCAAGTCACTTTGTCTTGTGCTTCACAAATTTTGGAGTCATTTTGGAGAATCTGAAGTCAAAGGAGATGCTCAAGGAAAGTAAATAATCATACCATTTCCGTTTCGGCTAAATTGTGAAAGATTTATTTTTTGTGTAGTGCGTCCTTAACACCGAATAACACGATAAAGCGGTTTCTGGAATACAAGTATAATCATTTGACAGGTTTTTAAGAACCTTTTTATGTCGATTCACCGATGATTCAAGATGGTGGAAACAAAGTACATTCAATCGTAATATCTTCCGTGAGGACACACGTTCATCACACGATATTCTTATTTTAATGTTCTTTACCAGTTTGGGGCAATGTAAAGTTAACTAAGGTTGAGTCTGTTGAACAGCAGTAAGGAGAAAACGTTTAATTTTTTAAAAATTTTCATTCCAGAACTTTCAGAGTCAGGACGACTCCCTCTATAACCAGTTGTACTTGTACGGAACAGAAGTAGAGTAATTAGAAATATTTTTCCGTAAAATAACCGAAATTGGGCAAATTAGTGGCCTTAAGGGTCTGACGAAAAAATGGAAAATCCGAACGGGAGGGGGGTTACGATTATGGAAATCCGAGGGCATGGGGGGATAACGCATTTTGGAAATTCTGAAGGCAAGGGGGGTTAAAATATGGAAGCTGTCCGTGGTATGGTACGGATATTTTCTGGAATCGCCCAATGTTAGCTTTGCAGTAATTGTTGAGGAGATGGGGGTGGGGGTCATCCAAACTCCCTGCTTTCCGTACCTTTTAATTTCCATTCTCGCCCCATTTTTGTTGGGTGCAGCCTAATTTTTTTTCAACTTCAAAATATCATGCAATGTTGCAAAATTTTTCCCTGTGTCTCTCAATTCCCTCAACCTTGGGAATCCCCCTTCCCATAATTTTTTACTTCCTGTACACTTCCCACCTTTCTTCCCAGGTTCCTGCCCCCACCCTCCCCCACCCTTCCCCACCCGACCCCACCCTTCCCCACTCTCCAAACTAGAATGTATACAGGTTCCAGCTTACAAACGTTTTGTAAAAAGAGGAAGTGGGTCACATGCAGTGGGAGACTGGAATCAGTCTTATGTTCCCTTAGGAAGGGGTCATGAACAGATGTGGCAACTTGAGTACTGCAAGAAGTGAGTGTCAAGAACAAAGCATGCATGCACTGCTGGACACTTCAATTAACCTTGATCAAAAAGCTACTTGAGAGACATACCTTAAAACCTGGAATTCCTGACTTAACTTGTGCTGTCAAGGTGAATGTGTCAGTTTTGCCACCCGCAGACTGCACTGCTTTCACAATGGCTGCAGCTAGAAGAACAACCAGGGCATTCCGTCCTGTAGATATGAGCCACAAGAACTTTCGGCATACTCGCTGTAATGTAGTGTCACTCTCATTCTCGTCCCATTTGATACGATTCAGCTTCTTCAAGATTAGTAACAGCACGATACAACAGCACCCCAGCAATAGATCCCATGGATTTGTTTCTTTGATGTGCTCAAACGTGCCTTTAACATTTGGAATGAAATCTCTTGGTATATGTTTCAATCCTAAGAGACTCTTGACTTGACCAAAGCCAATTGTAATGGCGGCGGCAGACACAAAACCACTGATGACTGGCAGAGAGATAAATCTGACCAAGAAACCCAGGCGTAAAACACCCAACAGAAGCTGAACAATGCCGCAGTACAAAGTCAATGCTATAGCATATAATGGTTCACCCATGGCATAGTGATTAACCATCAGTGACATTATAGCTGTGGGGCCAAGAGTGACATCTTTACTGCCACCGAAAATACAGTATATGAAGCACCCCATGTACGCAGAGTAGAGCCCATATTGCAGAGGAAGTGCAGCTATTGTGGCATAAGCTAATCCTTGTGGAACGACCATCAACCCTACAGTCAAACCGGCAATTGTGTCCCGCAACAAACTATCGCAGCTATAGCTTGGAAGCCAGCATGTTATGGGAAAACACTTGTAAATGCACTTCTTAGCCGCTTCTCTGGCCCTTCCGTATTTTCCATTATCACCATCGTCATAGCTGAGTAAAGGAGAGCTTTCTGAAGCTGACATTGTTACACTTCGAAGCTTACCGCTTCCACTCATGATTGCGACCGTCTGATTTCAGCTTAAGTTACGTAAGTGCGATCAAACGAATTCTTATTATTGCAAATTCTGCCCTGATCTCAGCCAGATTTGCACGCGCCGAGTCGCGTCGAGTCGCGTCGAGGTCTGAAAATGGGTCAGATTCAGACTAGCAAATTTGACAGCTTGGATTAGGTGGCCTTTATACCTTTAGACTTTGCAGGAACAGACGAGTAAAAAAACCATTTCATTGTAAAACCTCGTGCAATTTGCCACCCAGTAAGCTTGTTCGTTGCTTGGTTCCGCAAAATCTTGCTCAAGTCATTCGCAAGTCACGGGGAAGGATCGCCGGAAATTTGATGGCCTTTGTTTGTGTCGGAGACCGCTGATCAGTGACTGTTGTTTCACACTGATAACATTTCCCCGGGCGTTAAAATTTCCCGTCCCCGGGCCACGGGTGTCTCCCCTGGTTACTGCGATTATCAGTTGAGTGCCTAAGTTTTACCGTTAAAATTTTGCTGTTGTCGGGGGTGACGATACCAGGGACCGCGCGGCCTATTTTAAAGTGGGGGGGGGGGGGTAATTCGATCGCTCAAGTTTGAGGGAGGGGGGAGGGGTGGAATTACGTATACAGCCTGTCGCGAAATTTTTGTCCTCTTGAGTGGTTATCAAAGCATCTAGGGCGGCCAAAAGTGTTAGGAGTCGTCAGTTTTTACCCATCAAATAGACCGGTATAAGTAACGAATCAAAGCTATACTAAAGAGGAGAAACACTAACGCGACACGTGATCGATTTCTACCGGTGGAAGCACGCCAAAATTTAGCGTTGTACTTTTATATAGTCCCGGAATAGAAGACAATACACTATTACAGTTTCTCAGTTTGGAGATGATGATTCCTTTCACTCAGTAATGTACCAACGATAACAAAATGAACGGAATGCGGTCGGAACGTTTTGGTTTACTCAGAATAGAAAACTTGTGTTCTTTTCGGGGGGTCGGTATTCTGGATATTCTTATACCGGAATAGGAATAGCCAGGATAGTCCTAAAGTAATGTGCCTGAGCCTCTTGTTTTATCTTTGCACACATTTAAAGGCGTATCCGGCACGGTGCAAACCCTTGACGTATTCGCATTTAAGATCTCAAACTCAAAAATGTTTTTCTGAAAACTTGTGCAAGCAAACTTGATGTCATTACAGAATAAGGCAAACTAAGAAAACTGAGCTGAGTATCATGAATATGTAGTTCACCAAAGTCAGTCTGTCGGTATGTCCCAAATGCCTTATTTGTTCTCGTTAAGAGCGAAAGAGATCTTTCGGCAGCTATCCTTCTTGCAATGTTTACATGCATAGAGAGGCTTGAAGAAGTCACCTTGATTTTCAGCAAATATCTAAGCACGTTGTTGCCGATAGTCCTATTTGGAGACAGACTACAGTTCGTAATACCCGGGCCAGGCAAGAACGAGAGTCAACAAAAGTCAAACTTTTTAAGAACATAAGAGAGTCAACGAGAGTTCACGAATTAGGGGCCAAACGACAGCGACAGTTTCAACTACCGTCGATTGTAATTAAAATCTGAGCAGGTTCAAACTCTTCAAGATAGACTCCCCCAGAGCGCACGTGAGTTTCAACTAATCCGAAGCCAAATGATAGCAAGGCAATTTGAACTCAGTCTTAAAGAGTATTATGTTTTTGTTTGGTCCATAGGAAAATTAAATCTGAAACTACGGGAAAACCACGGTACTGGTTAACCCTGAAACTAATCACTGACTAATGAATTTTCCAACATTATCATTATTATTTTTTAATGGCACCAAAAAGTGGGGGGCCAAAGCCCCCTCAGCCCACCCCTCGCGCGGTCCCTGGATACTAGTTTCCATTGGAAACATCCTGTGGTTTTGACGTCATCAGTCCTCTGTGCGCGCGAAATCTCGTACTTTTTCGAAGAAATGGCGGAGTATCAAGTGAAAGTTGAATATACAGGAAAACAAAGACTAGATGAACAGAAGTGGATCAGCTTTATGATTCCAGTTGGGTTAGTGCACTCCGGCCATTATGTCTTTCAGTCACTGGTGCAAGACATCAAGAGTAGATGCACAAGTCTGAATTTTTTGACTGAACAGAACATGAGACTCCGGTACTTGGACGATGAAGACAACTGGATAAATCTTAACAACGACGACGAGCGAGGCTTTCAAGAATTTTGGCAAAGCACACCAACTGTTCCAGAAAGGGAATTTAAAAGAATTAAAGTAAAGGCTGGGGTTCTCGGTTATTTAATTCCAAGAGGAATTAAATAACGAAGATTCGAGCGATGTATTGGCCACTGATTTTGTTTCCCCCGGCAAAGATAACTCGCAGTCTGGTATGTATGTACCCGGTCAGGGCTGGAAATCGCCTACATTTGAACCTGAATCATGTCAGAGGGAACAGGAAGCGGCGAATGCCCTAGTAGAACTTCAAAAGAATAATAAATGATGCACAAGAACGTCACAATTTCATTAAACTGATTTGTGTAAACGAAGCCTCCGTTAATCAGTTAATTTGTTGCTCTGATAGGGCTCTCCTTGTCTTGGAATTTGTTCCCTGTTTGTTTAGATTGTGTATATTCATGCGTTTATCGGGAGCGTCAATACAGATTTAGTAGTTTGGGCCAAGAAAAGACTTTATTTTTATGAGCATTTTCTTTAATATCATTACAAGTTGAACCGTATAAAAGTAATCGGTTTTCACATGGTTTAAATTTGAGATTGTGTCGTGTTTTGTAATAATCACAAATAAACATGCAACGTTTTTCACCTGGGTTTTTGACAACCGCGTTTTCGTTTGTGACAACAGTTCAATTTGAATCTAGATACTCTTGAACTACGTAGTTGTTGTGATTTGGTACTATTTTTAGCGACAACTTAATTTAGTGATTGCCGACATTCCCCGCCAGCCTGGAGACTACAAAGTTTTATTAGTCGATGCTTTCGAAGATTTTCATCACTTCTAAGGCAAATTATAAATTTAGCGAACACTAAAGTGAACGACTTTATACGTGAAGTACCTGAAACTGACTACATCGTCCTCTTCCCTAGTCTCCCCTCGTTTTTTTTCCCGCTCTTTCGCTCGCTTTCTTTTTCGCTCGCGCTGCACTATCTGAACGCCTGGAACTGGCTAACAAAATTAAGAAGTCACTTTAAAAAATAGTTGCCTTTGTTTACCTTTCAATCGGAGCCAGTATGTCTGCGGCATTATTCTTGAGAAAATGAGTTCTTGTAAGGGGCCGTTCATTTTTTACGAGGTAGGGGGGGGGGCTGGTGGGATTTTTGAACTGTCATTAAGAAGTTGCATGGCCCCCCTCAGTCAATAATTTTTTCCCGTGGCCCCCCCAATAAGGGTAAATTTTTTGGGTGACCCCCGCCCCAAAAAAAAGGAAAAAGAAAACTCAATTAAGCCAGCTATGCATACTGTACTCTTAACAAAACCATCTTTTTGACAATATCATTATATTACAATTAACACTACAGTTGCATTTGCCACTTTTAAGTGTACTAAGTCAGCAAAAGAGAAATGTTTCAGCTCGCTATAAACTTTGAATTCGTTGAAGAGTCAAAAAAAAAAAAAGAAAAATCAATTTCTGATCTTCTGGTTATGGCTCTTCCCGAACTTGTTGTGGCTGGCCTCTCAACTTCTTCGTCATCGATGAAGCTAAGGCAACTTCTTCATCGTCATCGATGAAGGCAAGAATGATATCAGTCGATTCGTCTCTTTCACTGCTGCTTTCGCTTCCACTGTTGTCGTCTTCATCGCTATCATCGTTATCAATGTCTAGTAAAGCTTCATTTTCAGTTGAGTCTTTTTCTCTCAATCTTGTTTGTAGCAGATCAGTTCTTTCAGGATTCATTTGGAGAAGCCAGTGTCTGGCAATTACCTTAACCTTGTCATGTTTGGTGCTCTTCAGATGCTTGTCTAGTCTACGGTGCTTGAGGTAATTGTTAAGCTCTGGCACTCGAAGCTTTTGTAATTTTGTCGGATCTTCGCACAAATCTTTCCAAGCATAATCCTCATAATTTTTCTCCTTCGCCTTCTGGCTTTCCTTGGCCCTCTCCTCTGCCCTCTTCTTCTTTTTGAAATCTACCACCTCAAGACGCTTAAGGTGTTCAACAACAAACTTTGGCTTAACAATAAACTTGTCAGAAAATGCTGCTACACTTTCTGAATCTGATAAAACTAGCCTGCCACTGCCACGCTCCTTCTTCAACTGAACTCTGGGCTGCCAATCGTCTGGATTACGGCCCTCCCTTGGCCGGGAGTGTTGTTGTACGGTAGGTAATGGTACTCGGGAAGACGGGAATGGTCAGGAAAAGGCTTCGGACATCTATCTATGAGTGGTCCAGTCCATTCTTTACAAAAAGAACAATTGGCTCCTACCTTTTCTCCACAAGAAAACTTTAAAAACTCCCTGTAGTTCTCCCCTTCCTCGTAATGTTCAGTTATGAACTTCTCAATCTTGGAAAAGTAGTTGTTACTAGGGACAGACTCTTTTTTCGCTCCAGCGTTTTGGAACTGTACCAGGTGTGATGTGTTGTGACATCTATTGATATCGTTTGTCTTATGAATCCGTTCTGAAATGCTGCGAACTACATTTGAACTGCATTCGACCAAACGAATACAGCATTTAATAAGCGATTACAACGCAATGCACAACATCTATATAAAACGTCGTCTTTCTTTTCTGGTAGGTTACTAGTTCCTCCCCTGCTGAAGATGCAGACATCTCAAGGGGACTTCGGAAAACAAGTATTGGCCATATTGTAAATCCAAAAGGAGAGAGAGCGCATACTACATGAGCATTTTCAAAGAGGCTCATTCCAAAATGCGAAAGAATGGCGAAAGTGACGAGTCCTTTAAGAATAGGTTCATCACTGAACGATCCTGTCGATACGATGTTTTACAATCAAAAGAGGTTACCTTTCTAAGTGCGGATATTTGTTCGAAAAGAGCAAGTGAATTCTCCAAACCGGGATATCATTTGAAGCCCAGTGATGGAAGAAGATTGAACTTCTACATCAAAGAGCACAGAAGCATGTTTGACAAGTTGAATGGCAGGGTGAAACATTTGAAAGAACATGATTCCACACTCTTCCAGCCTAATGGGCTTACCTTGAAGCGAGGAGAAGAATTTGCTCACGATTTTAATGTGGAGCAGATCAAGTGCATTGAGGCTAAGCTGCTGAAGGACAAGCAGGATATGGAAATGCTAGAAGAAAACAAGAAAAGTTTCCACACTATATATAAGGGCATACATAAAGAACATATAAGCAAGAGGCGAAGAAAGAAAGAAAACCGAGGAAAATCATATGAAAGGAAGAAGAAGCGGAATGCAAACAACGTCCAACGAGTGTATGGCATCTGTGTTGGAAACCCGCTAGGCATTGATCTTGCAGAATGTCTTGTGTATCCTCCTTCCCTAGCCATCCCTGAAGAGTGCATCAACGTCGAAGATGTTGCAGAATTACTGAATAAACGAGATGCATTATATATTGCACAGATGTTGCAATCAAACCACTTCAGCAATGCGGCAGGAAGCAGAATAATCACAAACCTCAAGCCTAACGTTAGAGACGATGTGTACTGCTTCCTGTATCCTGAAGAGTATGCTCTGCCTGAAAGGAACGAAAGCGACTCCCACAGTGCTAGCAGCACAAGCGACGAGGAAGTGCTTGAAGAAGATTAGCAGAGAGGAGCAATGTAGTAACAGTAACTTTGTTCATTCAAGATAGTTTACAGGCCTTTATAGCAGCTTGCAGGCAGCTTAGGCTATTCTGGTCGAGCTACCACTAAAAATACAGAAATGAAAATTAAGTAACTAAATAGAAAGAAAACTTTGTTGGTTTATTAAAGTTCCCTAGCTTTAAAATTGTAGTCTGTAGCCGTGGAAACGTTATTAAAAGTAGAAGGAACTTCTTTAATAGATCTTTAAATCTAATTTGTGTATTTCGGTGGGGATATATTTTTTAAAAATAGTACAACATATCCCATCTTTAAGTATTACAAAAATATTTCACGTACCCCCCCCCCTTTTTCCCTTATTTTTTTAGATGGCCCCCCTTCAAGGCCTTTTTTTTACTTGAAACCCCCTCCAAATCCCACCAGCCCCCCCCCCTACCTCGTAAAAAATGAACGGTCCCTAAAAGTAGATAAAGTTATTTATACACTTATTTGAATAAAGTTGTTGTAAATTAGAAGTATTACATTTGTAATTGTCATTAGGCGAATGAAACTCGAAAACATTTTTAAATGTGATTACATAAAATCATAGACCAAGACTCTTTTGTACACTTGGCGAGAAAGACATCAGTTTGACGGTGAATTATTCGCCAGAATAATTCTCTGAGGAAACTGTCAAAACACTAAATATCAATGTATGAAGTGAACCTGAAAAATTCACCATATCATGTGACGTTATGAAGTCCTCATTTTATTAAAAACAAACTCAACAGGGTTAAAATCAGGCGAATATGTTGGCGTATAGACAAGTTCAATGTTGCGCTCATTCAACCACTCTTGTAATGCGCCACCTGCAAAATGGTGAGTAGCGCAGTTGTCCATCACCAATATGTCTCCTATTTCAAGCGCTGGTCTTCCTGTTTCCATGTTGGCTGTATTTCCTGCTTCACCAAAAAACTGAAGGAAATGGATGGTATCGGATGCACCGTGTACAGTGTTTATATATTCTACCCCATTTAGTCCAGCTAATAAGTTAACTGTTATGTTAGGTGAATCGTGGTAACGTAAGGACTCTATGCATCTTTCTGCGACTGGTGCATGACCGTACAATCTTTACCATGGAAAGGTAATTTTAAACCGCATTCATCGAAGAACTTGAGCTTAAAGGGATCTTTTGCATGGAGACAATCAATAAACATTTGAGTGTATGCCATATTTTCTACACTAAATCTTTCCTGAGCAACGGTATTAAATTTTTTTCTTGAATATTTCAAACCAGACAACATAACGCACGCGATATCGCGGAGATGGAAGTTCCGTTTGGAATATCGCCAAATTCGTTTAAACCGTCGTAAATTTCCCTCAGTGATGAAGTCGGTCTTGCTCTCTTGACAGTCTCGATAAACTGCAAGTCACCTTGAGTTAAATGAGAGTTGTTTCAGTCCTCCTCCATTTCTCCGTGGTTCAATGGTATGTTCTGTATGTAGACGCTGCCATAAGTTTATCACAGTGTTTCTACTTACTTTGAAAGCGTTTGCTACGTCCGAAAAGTTACCAGGAAAGTAGCCGGTATATATGTCGCTACCATTTCTAACTATTTCATCGACTATCAATGTTCGTAGATCATGCCAAAGTGCACAGCCCTTGGTAAAGGTTCTGCCTTTCGAATTAATGCACCAGTCAAAGTAAACCCCGACCCCCCCCCCCCCACCCCGGGACATGTGGGGCTTTGGTGGGGATTTAGTAGCTTATTGGCAGCACTCTTTGGCCCCAGTAGGTGGGGGATTCGAGCGTTCTGGCATGCCTGTCCCTAGGAACGTGGGGCATTAGTAGGGGATTCGTAAATCCAAGATGGCAGCCGTTGTTCATGCAAAGGTCTCTGGGTAATTCAAAATCCAAAATCTATGGGTATTTTTGTGCTAAAATCTGTGACTGCCTTTAATGTTATTACTTAAAATCTGTGTCACAGGGTGTGAGATCAAGCTTTTAATACAGCAAATTGACACAATTATGAATTCTGCTGCCCTGTGGGCATGTAATCCTGCAAATGCAAATTCATAATTTACACATTTGGTTGCCCAGGAGGTGGGGCATTTTCTCCCTTTTGTTTGGGGATTTGTAAGTTTTTGCAAGCTATCCAGAACCAATCCCCACCTGTGTCCCGGGGTGGGTGGGGGGGTCGGGGTTTACTCTGACTGGTGCATAAGCCTTTCCATGGTAGAAAGCGTGGCATGAACAGGACAAAACATACTAGTACTGCTACTAGTACACCGATACAAAGAAGACTTCAGTGACTAAAATTTCGCGCGCTTTATTTTAGATGACGTCAATAACATAAGGCGTTTCCAGTGGATACTAGCATTATCGCTCCTAACAACAGCAAAGTTTTAACGGTAAAACTTGATTAGGCGCGAAACTTCCCGCGTGTCATACTCAACTGATAATCGTGGTAACCCCGGGCGACCCTTTCCTTCACAATGGACCAGGACCAATTCTGGGCATGCGTACAGTTCTAAAAGTTAATATTTATTTCGTACCATTTGCGACCATTTGCCTGCACCAGTTAGGCCCTGTTTACATGAGCGGGAGCCCATCATCCTGACATGAGTGATTTCATCCCGGGATGACTTTCATCTCATCCAAGGATAACTTTTCTCTCGGTGCCTGGTCATTTACCTAAATTTACCTGTAGCGTTTACATGATTTGGAGCTGAAATGTGTTTGCCCCGGTCTTCAGCACCGGGGTGAAATCATCCCGAGGCGAACACATTTCAGCTCCAAATCATGTAAACACTTACAGGTAAATGACCAGACATCGAGATGAAAGTCATCCTGCGATGAGATGAAAGTCATCCCGGGATAAAATGGGCCTTCTGGTTATCGGGAGCCATTATGGCTCCTGTGGTTATTTGATATAAACGTGACCTTTTTTAGGCCATTTGCCGAAAAGTGGTTAATTGGTATATCAGCTTCCCAAGAAGTGATTATTTGAGACAAGTAGTTATCTTGAATAACATCTTTACCGGAAAGTTGTTAGTTGATATCACTATTGAACAATAAAAATTCCCGGAGAGATTTGAGTAAATTGCACTTCGTCACTTAGAACCAGAACTATTTTCGCGCGGAGGTCTTTTGCGCAGAGTAAAATCTGGGTACCAGCTGGGTGGTGCATGACGTCACAACCTACCCCCGACCCCACAGACATTGTTTTCGCCCTCGCAAACGCACTTCGGTGTCTAATATGAAAACACCGGTTGTGCCTCGTCACGTCAATTTTGCTTTACAAGAACTGTGAATTGTCATTTTGTTTTAGTTAGATTTTTGTTTAACACCTTTACTCGGGAAGCACGATGGTTCAAGAATATCAGTCGCCCGTTAGGGTTTACAAGTACCCTTTCGAAATTGTCATGGCGGTAAGCGATGAACGTTGTTGGCGGACTTAGTTCACTTGATTCTTTGCTTTTCGACGGGCGATTCCTTACGTAGAAACGTAGAGAGCCAATTGGCATGGTGGTTGTTGAGGTGCCTCTTTAGAGAAGAGATAAATGTGAGAGGTTTTCGATAATCTACGAGTATATATGACTTTGAATCTTGCGTTGAAACATGACGAGTACCTTGAGCGATCGGATTGTGTAATCGTGAAGTGGTGGCGGCTTCGACAATTCTAACGCGCAATTTACAACATTTTTAATTCCCAACCGATAAACTGTCAGCCTCAAGAAATCGTTTTGTGGGTGTACTTATTTTGATTATCGTTGTTCAATTCACAGGCGTACGAGAAGCGCTTCCCTACTTGTCCTATGATTCCTGTCTTCCTCGGAAGCGAAATCTTGTCTGAGTACAAAAGTGAAGATGGCGCGATTCACAACATCGAGAGAAAATGCAAACTCGACGTAGACGCTCCATATTTATTGAAAAAGGTATGCCAGCTGAATTGAACGTTTAAATTCAATGTAAAACATCATATATGCATTGCAGGTATTTTGTGAGATTGCATTTGATAAACTTGACATTGCAATTTGATGGTGATGAGACTATATTACATGCTTAACTTGTAAAATCTCAAGCTCTTCTCGTGAATTTTCGGTGTAATTGAGAGGAAGTATAGGTACTTATGCTTACTTTTTGGTTTTGTGAACTTAACATAATTTCAAAATGCCGTATTTTCGAACTTCCACCCTTAGATTATTGGCGTAGAGTATGTGTACTTCAACCAAACAAACTGTCTGAATCGACGAGATAGAACTTTGACCATTACTGCTTACAACGAGAGCTTTTCTTCCCGTGTTGTTGTCACGGAACACTGCTATTATTCGGTAAGTGAGCTCTTTCATAATGAAAACTGCACGAAACTACATGAACGAAAGGTTTCGAGAAGCTTCTTTAATTCGCCCGTACCTTAAAATATGATGCTCAAACATTCATGCCTTTACTGCACGCAACTGATAATTTGCGTTTTCAGATTGCGTCAACGATGATGTATTTTGAGGTCCAACTAATGAATGAATATGTAAACACTACAAGTGGAGGCTCAAAATAAACAAAAGAGGTGATATTGGCCTTGCGTGGATATTGATTATGCATGTAGTAAAGTTACGTTAGCGCTCGATGTGGACACTTCTTATTTTCACGCAGAGGAAATTTACACGAATTAACATACTACCCAAACCACAAACTTTCTTTTCCATTGTTTTATGGGTGTTTACTTTTGCTAGACCTGTTTATTTTGGAATGATGGCAATGAATTATTTATCGAATTAAGGTTATGATATATACTGCCTAATTTGATTGACAGATGGAATCTTGTCCTGGACGAAAATATTTTAATGAAGCATAATATTATATTGCAAATTCCTCAAGTGCAGTGATATGACTTGCCACCAAGTCCAATATTTTTTTACATCTACCAGTACTTGAAAAATTTCCATTCATAAGGAGCTCATCTAATAAACAAAACAGCATGCTGGGAATAAAAAATAAGCTTTTTGTCGTATTATTTCCTTAGGAAATGTTTTGTCTTGTTTGCATAATAAGGAGGGAAAAAAAACAGCAGGGCTAACGTTTCTGCAAAAATAAGATTTACAGTAGATAAATATGATATTGGGTATTTTATTTTATTTTTCAGCAGTATTGAATAGGTACATGTATGATAGATATAAAATTTCAATGGACACTTTCAAATGTAGTTTTTTGAGATTCCTGACAGTTCCCATTTGCGAAATATCTGAAAAACAAAGCCCACTACAGGAAAGAATAGCTGAGAAGCCCTCATTTGAATAGTCTTGTGCAGCACAGGTGCATAACTGATCAGAGTTTTGGCTTTGGTGGTAAAATAATTGTTAAAGTAGAGAGGCAAGACAGTTTTAAATGCAGTCAAGGCTGTGAGAGATCTAACAACATTGTGCTCAACATTGAACCCAACAAAATTGCAATGTGAATCCAACCTTGATCCTACTTGATCATTCTACTTTAGATTTGTTGGTTGCAATGTTGTGCATGGAACAATTTGAAAAAAAATAATGTGTATGTACAGTGGTGACCGCTGTGTCTGGGAACTCTGGGCCTTTCAATAGCAGGTGTTTTGTCCTTTCAACCAGGATCCTGTTTTTGAAAAGAACATTAATCAGGGTCCAAAATTGTGCCTTCCTGGTTGCCAATGCGACTAGGAATTGAGTACTGGTGACCAGAATTTCACAACTAGTGGCCAGCGGGCGACTTACTATTGCACTGCTATCTGCATTGTTATTGTTAACTTTTATGGTCAGACAAACTAATTAAGAATAAAATTCAGAGCCGTTTGCCAGCAGGTGTCTTTCTTTTTGTCTTGCCCATGTTTTTGAAACAAAAACTGAAATGAGTTTTACTGTTAAACTACCTCCACAACAGTTGCAATCAATGCAAGTTGAACATTGCCAAGCCGCCATGTTTTTTTCAGCGGTTTCTCTTAAAATGCATGTTGTAGGCACTCAATGCCACGTGCATTTTTTTTCAAATGAGCACCGTTGTGGCCAGGTGTGAGCAACATGGCAGCTTGTGTGGTGACACTCATGTTCAACAGAACGTGACTTGTGTTTTCGTGGCTGCTATGGAAGAAAATAAAGTTTTGAAATGATCAACGAACTAAAGGGGTGCTTTCTGTATCTACATTCAACGTTGGATACTTTCTTTCTCCAAAAGTTAATTCGTTGAAACGAAAATGGAAATACTTTACATGTACATGAGACTACAGATACCTCTTTGTTGCCAAAACTTGTCCAAAACATGCATTTTTCATGTTTTATTGGAAAAGTATAGGAGAAAATTTTTGGTGACTGCTGTTAACCATCTGGTGACAGAAAATTTTTATTTAGTCACCAGTTGGAGCCCATATAAAAAAGTTAATTTTGGACCCTCTAATAATACAAACATCTTTTAAGTATAATAATGCTATAGAGATATGTGGATCTCATTGAAAAGCTGCCTTTTCTCCCACTGTTTACACATTTCGTGTTTATAAAATGTTCAAGTAGGTTGCTCCTGCTGTGGTTGCATGGTCAGACCAAGTTCATGGTGTCACCATAATGAGCATGTCCTATACTGCCGCACATGCTTAAGAGGCTCTGACTGTAAATATCAAGAATCGGCAGACAAGCTCAGAAAATCGAAAATCCTGATAATTTGCCAGGAGAACACTTTTGGGGAGCTTAAGCTTCGAAAATATTACTTAAACCTTCCGGAATTCTATTGTTTTTGAGAAATTCGGAAAAACTATTTTGCTTAATTTATTACGCAATAATCAGGCTTAAAATTAAATAAATTGAAAGCGCTTGCTTTTAAACAACTTGCAACGCCAGAAAACAATTTTAATTTTAAATGATAGGAATACTCTTCAACTTTCTATCAATGGGAATTGCATGGAGTTTTGCTTTATCTATATGGTTTGGTGATTCTTTGAAACAAAGGTATTCTGCGCACTTCGGAAAAAGGCAAAATTTGGTTAACTTCAGAGGCTTAAAATGGGTCTTGTTATGTCTTATATCGAATTGAAGTAAGCACTGTGATAAAGTTTGGCCCTCCTTCTGTTACGATAGGAAATTAAAAATCTGGGCATTTCAGGCTCGGGCTGACAAAAACAAAAATTCACGAACCAGTGTGGCCGAAATTTGCATAATGAAATGAAAAGTAGTAGTCTGGGTGAGCTCAATTTAGAGAGTTTTATTATTCTTGCATTGTTTTGGGCTTATACTATTTCTATGTAAAACTAAAGAGAAGGAGAAGAAGTTTTAAAAGTTCTACACAAGCTGTTGCGTGACCCGTGTCACGTGAATACTTTTTGTCAATTTGTCAACCTACTTATGGCACATTGGCCGCTGTTTTATGCGTGGCTAGTTCTCCAGCGAATACCGTACGCATCCCTGTGTTTGGGGCATACTGTCATGTGCAGCTGATATTCTACTGGGAGGAAAATTCCGACAGGCAAGTCTAGAATTAGTTTTGTATACCTATGACACCTTTCTCTTCAAGAGAAGAAAACTGCTTCATAGTTTGTTGTTGTGTACGTGACTCGATCGCTTCTTTTCAAACGGCTACTAAGACTTTGAGCGCCTTTTGGAAATGACACTATTTTGGCCAGGAGGCAAAAGTGCATCATTATTATTATGATTTATACGTATTTGTCAAAAAGCGTGCTGTTTCTATCAATATTATTACACTTGTATAAATGTGTTTAAAATAACGCAAACCACCGACGTCCTGGCAGGAGGATCGGTATTTATGAGTTCTTAATGCAGCTGTATATCTAAGAGATATCAATACACAGTTTGTTTGGTTTTACTTTGCAACATTGCTGAGAACTCTTTTACAGTTTTGGAGGAAAAGATTTTCAGTGAAGAATATTTTCACGTGTGCATGAATGTGCAGTGATCGGTTGCATTACTGGATTATTTTGAGTAGTACTTTTGTGTTCCTTAAAGCCGTGGCTACACAAGCGATTTGTTGGTTGCGACGGTGATGCGATTTTTTTTTAAATTGTTGCGTCGCCAGTGCGCGGCAAAAACCGCAAGTGTAGGCACCCTCTGACAAAGACCGTGATTTTGTCGCAAAAAATTCAACTCATTGAATTTCTCGCGATTTTTTCTGCGATTTTTTCATGTGTCGCATCACCTGTGTGAGGGTGGCTACACATGCGATTTTCACCATGCGCTGGTGACGTGACAATTTTCCAAAAAATCGCATCACCATCGCAAGCAAAAAATCGCTCGTGTAGCCACGGCTTAATACTTTGCACAGCCATTCTACTTGTAGCTCTCAATTTATATGCGTATGTCAACTTTAATGATTTGTAAAAGAAACCGTTTGGATTTTCGAGAAAATTAGTATTTTCCCAAAGAAACTGCAAATAGCAAGGAAAGGCCATTGGTGCTGCAGAGTATAGACATCTGACAAAATATGACCACCCACTGCACTCTAGTTTCACCAACAATTTTCCAAATTTGTTCGTAACTCTTCAGAAAGATAAATGAAGATACCAGCAAATGCGTGATCTAGTAGAAAGACCATCTGAAACACTGGTTCGCGAATTCTTGTTTTTGTCAGCGCGAGCCTGAATTGCCCAGATTTCTTATTTCATATCATAATAGTAGTAGGGCCAAACTTTATCACAGTGTTTATTTCAATTTGATACTACACATACCAAGACCAATTTTAAGCCTCTGAAGTTAACCTTTTTTTGCCTTTTTCTGAAGTGTGCAAAATGCCTTTGTTTCAAAGAACCACCAAACCATATAAATAAAGCAAAACTCCATGCAATTCCCATTGATAGAAAGTAGAAGAGTATTCCTATCATTTAAAATTAAAATTGTTTTCTGGTGTTGCAAGTTGTTTACAAGCAAGTGCATTCAATTTGTTTAATTTTTAACCTGATGTTTGCATAATTAATTAAGCAATACCGTTTTTTCCGAATTTCTCGAAAACAATAGAATTCCGGAAGGTTTAAGTAATATTTTTGAAGATAGCTCCCCAAAAGTGTTCTTCTGGCAAGTTTTCAGGATTTTCGATTTTTTGAGCTTGTCCACCGATTCTTGATATTTACAGTCAGAGCCTCTTAATTACTAATTATCCACTACTGATGCATGGTGTCTATGTTGTGGTTCAATTTTATCCTTGGTTCAATTTTTATTTTCTTTTGTTTATATGTATGGTAATGTATGATAATGAGTTAAAAAACAAAGGAAAATAAAAATTGAACCAAGAATAAAATTGAACCACAACATCTACATAAGCTATGCAGTTGGAGCATAGACAATTAAAGGGGTGAGAGCATAGCCATCTTATGTCGAATTTTAGGGTTTTTATTTTTGTTCTGCAAACTGCCTGATTTTTGCGTGGGACCTTCAGTTCATTCTTGTAAGTACCAAGTAGAGTGAGCAGGAAGGGAGCAGCAGATGGCCGCACATCTGTCTTGCATTGCAAGAGTTCCCCGTGTGAAAGATGTACAAATCACAGGGAAAAAAAATTGGGCAGTGTTCTTTGAATGAACTAAGGGCCCTACGCAAAAATTGACAGAAGCAGTTTGGAGCAAAAAAAAAATGGAATTGCCTAAAATTCGACATAAGACGGTTATTCTCTCAGCCTTTCAATTCCTGGGATGTTTTGTAAAGGAAATATTTATCTTATGCCTTGTACATCATTGAGTTGTGGCACTTTGGAATTTTAGAATACTTTAGAAGTTCAAGTAGTGTTTGGCTGTGATCCTTTCTTCTCTAAGTGCTTCTCTTACTGTTCTGTTACATCTGGTTCTGTTAAGCTTTCTCAAGTGTGGTTTTTGTAAGGACGTTCGCACAAAAATCTTCGACAACAGGGATTTTTTTCATACTTTTTCTACAGTCAGATAACGAGTTCCCTATGTCAGAAATGCAAAAAAATTGGGGGGGGGGGGGGGGGTCACCGACTTTGTTTTTTGATTAAAGTGCGTGGAAGACTACCTTTATTTTGACAAATCGGTCCTTGTACATGTAACTCAACATGTTCTTAGTGGTTGTTAGTTGAAAATTGTTAAAAACGTTTCGCTGTAGACCCACGTTCTCAGTCAAATTTCATTTAAGTGGGTCTGTTAAGTACATAATTTGAACTGGTGTCATGCTGTCGGACTCAACCTTTAAGATGGGCTTTTGCCAAGACCGTGCAGCTAAAATAGTAGCGGAATTCGATGATGCGTGGGCAGAAAAATGGAAAAAAATCACACTTCCACAACACAGCTTTTCTTCAGTTTTTGAGGAAACGTAGATAATTGATAAAGAAAGTGATCCATCTAAAGAAAATGTGGGGTCACCAAACATTTAAGAGAGTTAAACCCGTGCATAGATATTAAAATGTCCACCAGTGTTATATATCTCTACATTTCTTCAACAGCACGTGCGCTTAATGCATGACGTGGCATGACATTGCAACATGAATTGTGTGCGCAGTAAGGATGTGCAGAAACAATTAGCGCGAACATCCTTAAAGTTCCCTGTTGCTTATTTAACTCAACAATGTCCTTGGTCATGCTTACTATTACCTTAAAGGTCAACAATCCTATGAATTAACTTTGGCAATTTCCAACTTATCTCTTTAGGTTCACCCTGATAATCCAAACTGGACGTGTTTTGAACAGGATGCAAGTTTGGATATCAAGTCCTTCTTTGGTTTTGAGGCAGCCGTTGAGAAGTTGGCCATTAAATTGTATCTTCAGAACATCAAGAAGGTGACAAAGTCAATTCTAGGTTGAAAGGGACATCAAATAAGCCACACATTTTAACCTGGATTTTTCATTCTAAAATCAGGTCTGTGGCTTCTTTGTGAGGAGCAAAATATCCAAAGAAAGATCTATCGTGTTGACAAGAAGGCAAACTTGGCAATCATACTATTTTAAGTTCAAATTTTCATACATAGAAATTTTGTATGTTTTTCTTTAGTTTAGGTTAGATTTTTTGTGCAGAAGGTGGAGCTACAAATGTACAGACTGCCATCACAGCTTTTCCATGCAAAATGGTTGGCAAGTTTGTACAATTACCACAACTGAGGCCAGCAGTATCATTGTTACAGAGTGGAACAAAGTTGGAATCAATGTTGTTATAAACAAGTGGTACCACAGTCAACAAAATCCAAAATCAATGCAATTTTTGAATTACTGATATCGTCAGTGAAAGTCTAGACTAGTTTTGGAATTCGGTTATTATTTCATATTCAATCATCAGAAATAATTGGATTGCCCAAATCGATCATGGGTTATAATTGGATTTATGAATCCTCTGTGGATTTGCCGGTCTGCAGCCACCATTTTGAAATTGGCTTTGGCAACATGTAAATGAGGCAATGCTGAGAGAGGAATGAGGTTGTGACCAGGATTGGTTGTTTTGATACAAGCTATGTTCCGTTTCTTTGACCTGTTTTGCTTTCATTCCTTATAATGATTGATGTCCACTGGTACGTTTGGTTTTGTTACAATTTGTAAGACTATCTGGAAGTGATTTAATTTAGGTTGAATGAAAATATGTAACTAAGCAGACTGCACGTTGTCATATTTAAATGGTGAATGCACGACATTCCAAGAAGTCATTCTGCTCGAAAAAGGGAGAAAACAGACCAGATATTAAAGGCTAGTTCAGTGGATTGAATTTGCCGTTTTCTGCCCCAGAGAAGGCAACAGACAAGACACACCAGGAAGTTAAATATGTATTTTATTTTTCTTGCATTTCTTGCACTAATTAATTTATTCAGTGTATTTTTTTTGCGATAATCAGTTATGCATGAAGGGTAATTTGTTGTCACGTCGCCAAGAGTTTTCTATCAATTATTGGTTATAATCAATGATTGGTACACCACTAGTCTAGACCAATGAAATTTATTTAACATATAACAGGCCTGTTTTGGGCTGAGACTCAATTTTGCAGAACTGGTGTTTTTCAAAGTTAAGTGACAGCATTACATCAAAACTGGAAATATTCAATGAGTACGTAATAAACAATCTCCAATTTCACTAATAGGTAAGGGACAGTCGATCTCCCAGAAATGTTCACACATTTCTTTGTTGTGTTGTAAGAAGATGTCAGATCAGTGGAGTGAACCAAGTACAGACATCCAAATTGACTAATCATATGTTAACCCCGTCATCTTTGTATACATCTGGCCACTGCTGTATTCATTTTATAGGGTAAAGAAGTGATCCAGTACTACATTGATGAACTAATAAGCGAAGGGATAACATATCTGCCTCCATTTGAGAATGCACATGGCCGGCCAAGAGCAAAGAGTGCATCGGAAGCCTTGGCAAGCAGTACAGATCAAACTGAGGAGGAGAAGGATGCTCCTACTATTGCTAGTTCAGCAGTAGAAGCTGCTGATGTGGTACCACTCACATCCAGATCTGGTGAGTATGTATGTGTGTTCTTCACTGTATTTAATGTATTGGGTTCCATTCCTTTTGCAAGCAAACCTTGAAAACCATGAGCAGACACAATTTGTTCTGAAAAATGGCCACAACAAGCCATAAGTCCTTGTGCCTAGTAGATTACTCTCACAGTTGAATTTTGTAAAGTTGTCTGCTAAGGTAGATAGCAGTTTTACATTGTACCATTTATAATTCCAGATTACAAGCTTGATGATGACTATATCCATAGATTTCTTGGCAAACTTAACCCCAAAGAAGAGAATCAGCTCATTCAGGTCAGTTAATGCTAAAACACTTTCATTTCTGATGTAAACGATCTCTATATAATTTTGTTGTGTGCTCGTGAGTTTTGTTTCTAGAATGCCATTGACCTTTGTAAAAAATGTGCTCTGTTCTTTCAAATTTACAGCTGCGAAAGAAACTGAGTGCCACACATCAGGGAAAGGTATTGCTTAATCTCTGAGTGCCTTTATAAATAAGAGGTTAACAAATAGAAATAACAGATATTAGAGAAGTGTATTATAGCATTGACAGTCTATTAAATGTGAATAACTGTTTTTCTTTTTTCTAGATGCCAAATGATGCTCATCTTTTAAGATTTCTCCGGGCACGTGACTTCAATTTAGATAAGGTATTGTTACATTTTTGGTATATTTGGTGGATAATTATTTAATTAAAATCATATTATTTTACCGACATCCAACTTGTTTAAGTGTACATTTAACTTAACTTTAGTTAATTAATTGGAGTAGCTCAAGAAATGATGGAAATGTTCTCAAAACGTTTCTGTTGTGTTTTAGGTTTATGAAATGTTGTGTGAGTCCTTGGCATGGAGGCGGCACCACAACATAGACAACATTCAAGAAATCTGGCATCCTCCAGAACCGCTCCTGGACTACTACTGTGGAGGTTGGCATAACACAGACAAAGGTAACAAAATAATATGTGATTTATAAAGAGGTACTTTTGCTTTTCTTTTTTATCTTGTGGTTGTTATGGCAACCATGAGATTCTGTGGACACTTAGCACCATGTCAACACATTCCTATGTTTTTTTCTTGGAGCTTTTATGTGGTTTTGTTAATGTTTGTTTGTTTTGTCATTTTATAGAGGGACGTCCGTTATACATTCTCCGGTTGGGCTCAATGGATGTGAAAGGACTGTTGAAAGCTGTAGGGGAAGATGGCTTTCTAAAACATGTAAGTAACAATAACGGCTGAGTGCCCATTCACTCACCTGACCAACAAGGAGTATTACCACTCCTCCCTGGAAGAGATCCATGTTTGTCCATGACCGGTTTACTCCCAGCATTTGTTATGATTCTCTTATGTTTTGCCAATACACCTTTTGATTCGCCAATACCCATTTATACACCTGGGTGGAGAGAGACAATGTGGAGTAAAGATTCTACTCCCCCCACCCCACTGGCTCAGAAGCTAGTCCACATGGGTACCCTCCAGTATTTTGTTAGTTGTCCCTTTTGATTCATTGGTACCCATTTATACACCTGGGTAAAGAGACAAGGTGGAGTAAAGATTCTGCTGCCCCCCACCCTACTGGGTCAGAAGCTAGTGCACAAGGGTACCCTCCAGCATTCTGTTGAGTGTCCCTTTTTGTTCACCGGTACCCATCTATACACCTTGTTCTACTCCCCCCACCCCACTGGGTCAGAAGCTAGTCCACAGGGGTACCCTCCAGCGTTCTGTTAGTTGTTCTGTTAGTTTGTTTACTGGTACCCATTTATACACCTGGGTCAAGAGAGACAACATGGAGTAAAGATCCTTTTCTCAGGAAAAAAAAACATAATAACTCAAACCACCAAGCTGTAGAATGAAAACACTAGACTCTGAAAACATTTCCAGACGAATAAAGGTTGTGAGAATGAAGGACTGAAACAGTCGCTTAGGTTTATGGCTTGCTGACAGGTAAAGCTATGAAAATCAATTTAAATTAAGTCCTTTGAATCTTTGGGACTAGCGTTCTAAGCCATCACCTAGTCAAGACTGCTTTTGTTGCAATTTTAAGTGTTATCAGTAATAAAAATGTTATGTTAATAAATCCTTGTTTTCAAGGTTGTTTCAATAAATGAAGAAGGGCTTAAAATGACAGAGGAACTGACCAAAAAGACAGGACACCCTATCAGGTAATGCTGAGTCCTGATGTCAGTTATTATATTATTATTATTTTACTTTATCATATTTGTGCACATATTCTAAAACACATAATCTAGAAGTGTTAAGGATGAGAGACCTGTAACTTAAGTGAGGGTTTTGAGAGTTCCCGCATGCCACTTGATTTTTTTCACCCTTTTTTACTGTCTATGATACTCGACAACAACCCTTAGCTGACTGCTCCATGGACATGGAATGACATGTGCATGAAAAATCTCTGGTAACCAAAGCCTGGTTGTATGAAACCTCCACTTCAGTTACGGGTGTTTTATGCCGGTGGCTTCAGGCACTTAGTAAATGGTGACTTAATTCCAGTAATGTGTATTACTATAAAAGTGTGATTTATTAGTTCGCAGTTGCTATAGCAACTGAGAACTATTGGGGCTGTCCTGGCGTCGTTAACTCTTTGGCAACAAGCCCACAAAGCCATTCAAAGTAGAATCCTTTGAAGTGTATAAATAGGCAAGTTTTGACGGGCTCTTAACCAAGTTTTGCACTGTCTCTGTGGATGAAGAATTAATCAGAATGTCTGGATCCTTGAAAATACCGTAGATTGTGATTTGCAAAGACAGCACAGGAAGGAATTGGAAGAAAATGTTTACTCAGGTGCGTGTTAGGACTCGTTGGTCTTCAGTTTAGGTTGGCGTTTGCCAGCGGGTTAGGAACAGCTGGACGAGGAAAGAAATTGGTTGTTAAGTTTAGTTGCTGTCAAAAAGATTGCAAAGAAGTCTTTGTGTGTTGATGTTTCTGATCTACAAGTGCAAACATTTCTTTATGCATCAGTTGACTGGGGGAGATAATTGGTCATAATTAATAAATAAAGTCCACGAAAGGTGATTGTGTACGTTTTCATTTGGCACGGTACGGGTTTAAGTTATAAACTATCAAAAATCATCCACATCTTACAGATGTTCAAGGCTTTATTTACAGCTTTCAGTTTGAGTTTTATGCGGTTTACTTTGAGCTTATATATATGTTGCTCAGAATTATCGGCCAGTCAGGATTTCCCCCGTACGCGCATTTAATTAAATATTCCATGTATCATTGCCAGAAGAGTCCTGACTCTTTCCCGTTATTGAGCTCTCCAGAATCGGCCGTTATTGAAGTGTTTTTGGTTTCTGTACTTCATGTCAGTTTAATTTCGTAGTTCCCACAGTTGAATGTATTCGTGGTTATGACATTAATCTGACGATTTAACTCGTTCTTCTGAACTTCCCAAAAGATTTTTGTTCATTGATGATCACCAGAAGGATTCTTGAAATCCTTCTCATTTAGCTGCAAAAATGTTTTGTTTTTTCTTTCACTTAGCCTTTTAGAACGATCTAATTCGTGAGCTTTTCCTGGCACGAATAGCTATTTAAATTTGACTTTAATAATTCAATTAGTAGAATGTTTACTAGGTGCAATGTTGGCATGATTTCTGACACAAAAGTATAATTGTCAATCTCAAGTTTTTAAATAAACTCAAACAACTTGTATACACGCAAAAACTAGCCCAATGTGTAAGTATTCTTAATTCTACATCCATTCTATCATTACGAAAAAAACACGATTTCCCAGACTTATGATAGCATATTTCTTTTCAAATGCGAGACTACTTTTTCTAAACCCGTCAATCGTGGTCTCCCCGTTATTCTTTAATTTTGAGCTGCCTGTTACCCATTTAATGGGACGCTCTTTATCATGCAACCACATCCTGCTCCTGATAACCCACTGATATACACTGAACAACAAAGACAGCGGAGGCAAAATAGTAGTAACATCTAAAAAACTACTGCGAACTATCCGAATGGATCCGCTCGTCTAAATGGTGTGCTGGGTCAATTTATGAAAACTTTTGGATGTTAGATATTTTTAGTTGTGATTGTGGACAGTTGATTAAGAGTGGAAACCACTTGAAATTGACATAAAATGCAAATTTTTTTGTACCTATCCAAATTCCCTATTTTAAATACACTTTTCTTAGAAGAGGGGCCCTTTGAACTCCTATGCTAATTACTTTCTGTTGCGTGATGTTGATCACAGCTCATGGACTTGTCTTTGTGATCTGGAGGGCTTAAGCATGAGACATCTCTGGAGACCTGGTGAGTCTAATAATTATTATTATTACTAAGATGGTGATTGAGAGTATTATTTTCAGCACATTTTTCAACTTGGCATATTAACTGATATTTTGTCTGTTTAGTATTGGTAATCCCTGGGATGGCATGGATGGGATGCCAGACCACTGCAAAGTTTTCCTTTGATGCTTTATTTCCAAAACCTATTGACACATGTGGATGGAGAGGGAAAATGCAGAGCAAAGCATCTTCACTTAGCACACTGCACAAGGGTGGAAACCAGCTTTCTAAACCTCAACGTTTTGATTGAAAATTCAATGTGCTTAACACTAGAAAAGACCTTAACTGCCTGCTATGATCATTTTACTAATTTGTAGAGCTTACTCTCTGTTGTATTTATTTAATACCTGATATATCAAATAATCTCGTACAGTTGATCGGGACATTAAATTCAGCACCTGTAGGAATTTTTGGAAAACATTTGGGGTGTTGGAAGTCCATGAAGAAAAATTAAAATTGATTTTTTTCCAGACATATATATAACTTTGTACTTGTGAAATACAGTTCCCAAAACCTAATAATTAGGCCTACTATCCAAACTTTTATCACATCTACGATTACGGTGAATTAACTTTGTTTCAAACTCGATGAATTAGTATTTAGAGTTTGAGAAAGTAATGAGGCTCTCTACAAGTCCATGTGTTATGTAATTTTAAGCTGTGCTTGTTCTTAATTATTTTTTCAGGCATCAAAGCCTTGTTGAGAGTGATTGAGGTTGTTGAATGTAACTATCCCGAGACAATGGGCAGGCTGCTGATTGTGCGTGCACCCAGAGTATTTGGTGTTCTATGGACACTGGTTAGTCCTTTCATTGACGAAAACACAAGAAACAAGTTTCTCATTTATGGTGGAAATGATTATCAGGTATAGTTAATTTCATTATGCAATTTACATTTACATTTTACATTTACATTTTTTAATATTTATGTATGTAATTAAATTCTGAGGGAGAATTTAATAAGGTACTATTATTATTATTATTGTTATTATTATTATTATTATTATTATTATTATTATTAGCTATCAAGTACATGTAGATGGGTGTGAAGAGTAACAAAAATTGTCAATGTTTAACCCAGGCCATATGAGAATGAAAGTTGACATGATTTATAACTCTTGCTCTTGTTTAGCCCAAACCTCGTGTGCTTTGGGTGACTCCTATGGCACTCTGGATCTTCTCAGATTATCTTTAGAATCTTTGGAAGTTCAAACTCTTAGAACTCTCATTGATACTTGATCTAGTTTAACCTAGGGCGTTGTTGTCTTTCAAACCAGCCACCTTAAAATTACTGAGAACTACCTTTACAGAGTGAAACTAGGAAAACCATGAACACTAGAATAATAAATTATTATTTCTGAAATGAAATTATGAATATATGAAATTCATATATTTGAACTGCGGAATGGTATCGCAGAGGTCAGGGTTCGAATCCCGGCAAGCCTGATTTTTTCAGGCTTTCTTTTCGCAACTGCATAAGTTGCGTTAATAACTGCGAGGATTTTCTTTACATTTATTATTTCTGAAATGTTATTGTGTTGGGAAAGAAAACCAATAAGATGCAAGATGAATGAACCAGAAGTCGTAACAGTAATTAATGTTGTGGTTTGCTCTTTTTTCTTGTGACTTGATCTTGCATCTCATTAGTTACGACAATACAAACATTCCAGAAATAACTCTTGGTGTGAACTCATTTTTATTAATCGCATGGTAAAGAATGTTACAGTGTGACTCTTTAATCTTTATCTTTAATAGCAATAATTGCTATTAGTTTGCACTAATCTTGCAGTGGTACAATTGGCAGTCGCAAAGTGATACTTAGGGTGCAGTTAACAAAAATTACAGTGGTGCTTAATTGAAATTAAAATGCATATAGAAACGAACTTAGTGCCGACTAAAAGAGAAAAACAGTCACTGGCACGACAGGAAGTACAACGCACTTTTGTTAAAAGTCCCAAAGTAGCTACCTTTACAACAGCGGATGGGAGAGCATTCCACACTGGGTTGTCCTAACGTAAAAAGGTTATTTCAAGGAATCAACTGTGGCAGGCGGCTGACTCGTTAAAGTGTCCTCTTTTAATAAATGTGTCGCATCCATCGAATCAGACTTCAAGAGTGGCTGTTAGAAAAGCATCTAAAAGCCACAAATGAACTTGAGTTGAACTTGTTATTGTTATCTGGAACTTTCACCCCTTATGTTTTAAAGAAAATAAGAAAAGTTTTTTGCTTCATATTACAGGATCCTGGAGGTTTGGCAGATTACATTGCGGCAGAATACATTCCAGACTTCCTGGGTGGACCATACGAGGTAAGAAGACATCTGTTTGAAGAATAAGTGTGGCACCTTACACATACAAGTCCAGTTTTTAATAACTGACTTAACTTTATTTGTTGTTTTGTGGTCAGCTTAAAACAGCATGATGTGTTGTCATTAGTGGCCTCTTCTGGCAAACCTGTATCGTAAGTGAAGTTGAGTCACATTATAAGGTGATTCCAGTTTGTGTATGAAAGATGATAAAGCACGTTTCCATGGTATTTCTCATTATGTTGATGAGATGGCTTTCTTTTGAGTTCTGTGGAGAAAACCAAAAGTGTGACATTCAAATAAAAGCTTTTGAGCAGTACTTTCTTGTGGTACTGTTTATTATGCTGGACAAGGCAGCTAAACATTTGAGTGTACTTGTACAGCTTTCTGAATAAACAGCGAAAGTCAAAAGCTTTTTATGCAAATTTTATGTGTAATGTGTAAACGCTATTACATGTACTTCTTGTCAGCATGTTAGCTTCATGGAAACGTAGATGTTTCATGTCCATGAAACACTGTGGGCTAGCTGAGGGAGTGAGGGTATGTGAGCTCTGAAAATGCCATCAGCAAAACTACAGTAAGTGGGCCAGTACTTTCAAGATCTCAAAAGGAACTTTCATCAATTTTTATTCTATTATTTTACTTAGTGTAACATCAAGGAAGGTGGACTTGTGCCTAAAACTCTTTATCGGTCATTGGAGTTCAGTGAAGGAGAAGAGTCATGGAGCAGTGAAATCTACCAGACAAGCCATGTTAGTAAAGGCTCGCCACATGAGGTTTGTAATCATGTTTGTGCTGCAATAACTAGATTATGAATTCTTGTTAGATTCAGTCCTAAATAAGAATAATTTTCGGAGTTTTTAGGTGGTATGGCACTATCCTTACAAAGATCAGTACATGTTATACTCTGAAGAGTCATCATTTAAAATGTCAAAATTCTAGTGACTCCAAGGCTTCCTGAACAAAATTACAATTTTTGCAATTTGTGTGGCTATTAATTATCATAGGAGACTTGAGCACTATGACAACCAAAATAAATATTCTTCCAAGTTTCTGTAAAAAGCCTTGAGTTTTTTCCTTTTTGGGAAATATCAAACTTAGACTGCTTAATGTTGATGTTGTCAATAAACACTTGAAGTACTTAGTTGAAAAAGGACAGAGGTGGCGACTTTGTTGATATTTTACTTTTGCATGTAATCGCATCATTTTTGGCATTCAAGCTTTTTATATTTGGTTACCTAGCAGTGGTACCCATCTTTAAAAGAATGTGGCCATAAATTTACCTAGCAAACAAAAGAGTGCCAGCCAGAGTACTTGTATTTCAATTTTTTTAACCTTGACTTTGTCTTCCAGGTCCTGGTGACAATAAAAGAGTCTCAGTCAGTGATTACCTGGGATTTTGATGTCATGAAAGGAGATGTCCAGTTCACTGTGTTCCGACACAAACGCCCCCGTGAGGCCGTCAGCAGTAATAGCTTGTCAAGTTTTGGAAGTGATGCATCACTGAACCAGTCTGGAGTCATTGCTGGTGTTGACGCAGTTGTGGTTGAAAAACCTAGGCTCTGCTTTGATGGTGAATCAATACAGGTGTGTGCGGAAGGATTTGGAATGCAAAGTTGTTGTTAGGAGACTGTTTGTGAAGGTGTACAAGAGCCAAAACATGAATATTTCACAAATGATCACATCACGCTAAAAATCAAACCACTTTGCCCATTCTTTATTTCACCTTATTAATTACAACCACAAGCCATTGTTATGGAAAACAAGTGAGGCATTCAGGAGGTTAATACCAACCTAATAACCAGTTGTTCTGACTAATGATATATACAGTCTTCACAAGGTATGGGCTGACAAAATCCTCCTCAGGTGGGAATACTTGAAAAGCTGTTTGTTTAACTTAATAAAATTAATCTCTTAAAGTGTAAGGAGGGAGGTAAACTAGAAAGGGATAACCTCCTTTATCTCCTTTTCACTTTTTCATGATTGAAATCATGAATAAACAGTTATTATTTATTAATACGTGAAATAAATTATGTGAATCAATTGTGATTATTTTTGTCAGGGGACACATGTTTGCTCCATCCCTGGGGTGTATGTTCTACAGTGGAAGTACAAAATGGGAGCACCCACCGGCCAAGCTCACGGCCGTCACACCAGAGCTAAAGTCATGTACTATCATGAAGTTCTTCCCTCCAGAGATTTTAGGTAATGTGTATAAGCTCTGATTTTAGTTTTATACTCCATGAAACCCAGTGAAGTACTATGTCCAGCTGCATGTCAGTTTCCAATGCAGCTGGTATTCCTCTCTTGTTCCTATACAGTAATTTAATTTATTATATAGACAAGAGTGTTTTAGTCGAGAATAGACCACTAGAAAGGTCATACTAAACTACATCCTGGACTCGAGTGGCATATTTTCCATATCCTCACTAGTGAGGATATCGATGACGTCATTTCCAGCTTTTACACTGTTGTTTGTGCAAAAATACTCTTGTCTATGTAACAAAAAGAAAATTACACAGCAGCTTGAAGATATGAATTTTATTTTCTTGTGGTAAAAAACAATATTCTACCACTCGAAAATAAAATTGATATCTTTGCGCACTGTGTAATATCCTCTATTTGCACCAGTTTGATCAAAATGGAGGCCTCTGGTTTAGAAATAGAACTTCTGTGGCATATCTAACTTATTTTGTGTTAACTCTTCCAGGGGATCTTTATCAAGTCTGGAATCATGTCACAGTGGTTTCTCCCAGTTAAGTATATCCACTTCAGCTAGCCACTCATCAGGCGCAAGCAGTTCTTCACATCCTTCCAGATAGCAACGACAGTTACGAGGGGCTCAAGAAGCAAATATGCACCATCAGCACACACAAGACAGTCCTAAGGGATCATAACAACAAGCCTTCACCATATCTCCATATCTCTGGGTGATAGCTGCAATACCTAGGGGTGGAGATACTTATCCATACCTGCCTTCTAGCATGCTACATGCTACCTCACCGCCTATTGTTATATCAGCATTGAAGCAAAGCTGATTTGGGGAAGGGGGGTTAACAAGTCAGAATTATTTGGGAGAGTGTCAGAGTGATAGGGTATGTTGTTTCCTGTGGCCGCAAAAATAGATGTTGTATTCTGGTCAATCCCAGCTTAATACCAAAACACGTTTTTACACGTATTTTTTATTTCGAAAGTGTCAAGGAGCATTCTTATTGGTGAAATTTAGGGGCTTATTTAGATGACACTGGGATGACTTTCATGCCAGTACAAGCTCTTACAGGTTCCTTCATGTGGCTCTGTTGTTTACATACTATAGCAGCCATTTAAAGTCATTCTGGTACAGGCTTGGTTCACTCCAGTACCAGTGCTAGAGTGAGATTCTCATTCCAGTATGAAATGGAAGTCATGCCGGTATGAAAATGCTCATGTGTACAACCCGGAAGGGATGTCCTCTCCCTACCCCAGATAGTCTTCACAGTCAAAAACATGAAAGTCTTTGTCATCACTACTAGCTGTGAAAGCTGGAGGATGAGTGGATTGTTAACAACCCAAAGACACATAAGCAGGAGATAGGAAGGAAGAGAGACTTGTTTTCAACAAGCTCGTTTGTTATTTTGTTTTTGTCTGCTGGCGGACAGAAAAGACAGTGGATAACGCTAACAATCAAATCATTTTCCTGTTTTCAAGTTTATACACCCAC
This sequence comes from Siderastrea siderea, assembly GCA_964030785.1. Lineage (NCBI taxonomy): Eukaryota > Metazoa > Cnidaria > Anthozoa > Scleractinia > Rhizangiidae > Siderastrea > Siderastrea siderea. The sequence continues at coordinate 25,934,395 of OZ034973.1, forward strand.
TTCAAATTGTTTTGTCATGTTGGTGAACAATAGGCCATACCTTTGACCTCTCATCAAAATTTGTTATAAGATGTTATTTTTCTTTGATTTACAGTATTTTTAACCCACAGCAATCATTCTTGTCTTGTCCTCTTTCCATTTTTGTTTTGCACATACTGATCTTTATGATGAATGATTTAGTCAATTTGGGGATAGTTAATGGTTGATCTGATATTTATCTACACTTAGGAGGTGAGCCCCTCGAGTAGTGTGGTTCATGCTCCATGTAAGATGCACTATAATATGATTGGGAATGGGCTGCGAGGTGTTTGTGTAAAATGATGATTTTCTTTGTAACTCATTTGACGTGTCATGACTTGTGCATCTTACATTATAGTATGAACCAGCAATGATTGCCATGTAGAGCTGACAATTCTACATGGATAGCATGAAGTAATATTGTCATATTTAGGTAAAGTATTGTTAATAAGAGTTTTTGTTACACAAAAGGCAGTGAGAGTAAATAGTCAGGGCATTAGACTTGATATTCAAACCAGCACTCTGACTATATACTTTCAGAAGTTGAGAAGGAATGGTCCCTCGTCTGACTTAATTAAATACCATGCTGATGTAATCAGTACATTTGCATGCAGTATCAAGGACACAGCCTTTCAAGCTCATAGCTTTCAATATGGCTGTTCATAAAGTAAGACCTTTTTTCCGTTATAAGTAAATTATTGTTAGTTGTGCTTGCAAGCATCTGAAGTTTTCTTGTTACTGTTACATCGCAATTTGTAAGAAAAATGGGCCATGTAACAGGAGCTTTAGTTAGTAGCTTCTAATTTAAGAGCATGGGCAGGGACTCGCTGGTGCGATTTGGGAAATGATAAATGTTCTATGTTAGAGATTTTACAACACAAGTAAATCTAATGAATGTGTAGAATTTGTTCTGCAATGTACAAAGAGTTGAGTCATTTTCTGTACCTGCTATTAGGAGTATTTGTAAAATTTGTCAAATGTATTTGTACGTTGAATTATTTTGGTCGCCCCTGGCTTGTAAAGTACACACCAGGTTTTATATCTGTACAAATATGAATCAGGATATGAAAGTGGGAATTCAATAGCGGAATGTTGTAGTAATACAACATGTTTTTATTTATTTAGTATTTTTTCGAATTATTCTCGGCAATGTAACTGAACGTTGGGGTTAGGCTTTCAATTAAATATCTTAGAATGATAGCAATTATAATGAAATGAAAAAAAAATGGCAAGGCAATTTTTTTTGTTTTCAGTGGAATTATAAAATTTATAGCCAAATAATCAATGGGCCTTGATTGTGAATGCGGCAGTTATGTCTTTAAAATTAAGTACAACATCGATTTCTAAATAAATTGCTACTAGCCGCTAAAAAAATATATATATATTGGCTAATGGTTTCTATTGACTTTGATAGTTTTATTGGGGCTGTGCCCCAATAGGTCTATTGGCAGTCAACAGAAACCTTGATTTTATAGTTTATTAGTAAACTTGTTTTAAGGGTGCATTGTCTACGTATTGTTAGAAGTAAATAAATGAACTAATTGATCATGTAAACCTTGTTAGAAATTGAAATAAAGTAATTGACATTCATTTGTTTTAATTTCGAGTTCAGTGTCGTCTTTGCTTCTTATAGGTCCCCACGTACTTTCCCCTCAGTGATTTTCAGTCTGTGGGGACCTCAGTTATTTTCATATCACTGAAAATCATTAGAATTATCTGAAATTGTCAGTGTTTCTTTGATAATATACTTGCTCCTTCGGACTGAGGGTTCCTCTTCGAGCGAATATAAACAAACATCTTTCTTATTTATGCTCCCAACCAGAAATAAAGTTGTGCAACCTCTGTATATTATAAATGAGCTATAATTCTTGAAATGTGCCTTTTCCACTCGCAATTTCTGCAAACTGGAAGAAATCCACAGTGAACAAACAACTTTATACCGAAGAGTTTCCATTCTTTCCAACGTTAGTCACCATAAAATGTCGGCCTCCGAGCACAAATATGAAAATCGTACCGCTCTCTCGCTCTTCGGACGATTGGTACAACACACGCACGTGTTTTGCTTTGATGGCTTAATTGTTCCGTGCGAATCACCAGTGACGAGATGAAATAGCATATCTGTGCGCATAGGTCGGCGGAGGGTTACCGACATTTTATGGCATGTGCAAGAAGCCCAAAATGTTCCTCTTTCACGTTGAGAAACGTTGAAAAAGATGGAACTATTTCAAATTATACTTGTTACACTTGTTTATTTAGTAGATTTACTCTAGTTTGCTGAAATTGTGAGTTCCTTCAATGAAAAGATGACTATGCTTGCGTCCGGCAGGGTGAACTGTGCAACCTTGCATCTGGTTGGGAAAAAAGTAAGGAAGACGTACATTTTCTCTCAAACGGCGAACCCTTGCCCCAGATAGCAAGTGGGTGAGATATTTACAACTGGAACAGAAGCATCGATAATTTCTGACAATTTTATTGATTTTCAGTCATAACGTATTAAACTGGGTACCTGTGGGGCCCTCTTTTCCCAGGAGTGGCTCAAAGGGGCATTTTGGAAAAATCCGCTGAGCACGGTGAACGTACACGTTTAAAATTTACAAAGGCAAGACTCAACGTTGTCTCCAGGGCACTTTCTCTTCGAGGAAAAGGGGCTTTGGGAACGTGGTTAAGCGAGTCGCATCGAACTTCGTTGTACACCTGCAATCACGTTCGGCGAATTTAGAACCTCTGCAGAGGAGAGAGTGTAGGGAATAGCCCTTTTCACAGTTAACTTTTCTCATTTGCATTACAATGCATTTGAACGTGGATGTGAGGCATTTTCGGGCAATTTCTGCCCTCACATCCACGTTCAAATGTATTGGAATGCAAATGTGAAAAAATAACTGTAAAAAGGGCTACACAGATAGAGCACTTTAAAATTATTTCCAGATTTCAATTAATAATTCTGCCACCTTAGACTACAAAAGTCTCTGCTAAGAAGATAAGTGGTCTTTAACTGCTTTCCTGTAAATGTCAGTTATTCTACTGAAATATCGGCAGCGGAAAGTACCTTGAAAACAATAAATCCCACAATAAGCGATAAGCGGTCTAGATTCTAAAGAAATAAACTGTGATGCTGCGTCAGTGGGGAAGTAAAACAAAAATTTGGATTTAATAACTGGGTTGATAAGGTATAAATTTGCCACCGAAGAGAAATTGAATGCTTACATTTCGAGCGTTAGCTCAGAGGGAATCGACGAAACGTCAGCTTTCAATTTCTCTACGGTGGCTAATTAACCATATCAAGATAAATCCAAATTTTAATATATCACGCTGTTCTATACATCCGTTTCAAAATCGCTTCAGCTCTCCCAAAATTGGTATCAAAAACATAAATCGGACAGGGTAGCGCGTGAGTGTGGACACCTTCTAAAAACTGCAGGTGAGTTGACCTGAGTTTTTTGTTTTCTTCGATAGATTTCTGTATGCGTGCGTCCATTTCTGATTCAACAAGGTATATGTTTCGGACTTCAACTTTAGGCCCGTTCACAATTAGAATTTTTTTTGTATATCCCTAGGCCTCCCATGCAAACGAAAACGATTGATAACTCTCCCATAATTTTCAATTTCCAGATTTTCAAAAACGATGTTTAAAATGGGACAAAGGAAAAATTTTTGAAAACGGAAATTTTTATACAAGTCACTACAACTGGTGGGTTTTCCGTCCAAGTGTGTCCGATTTGAAAAATGGCCAATGGATCTCTCGTTTCAGAAGAAAATGAAACGAAAAAAAAATCCAAAAGGGATACTGTCGGCGGGACCTTAAGGACAAAGACGAGATTTTGTTTAGCGAAAAAAAAAGAGGCAGTTGATGAAACAGGGCCATCAGTTGAACTGAGGGTTTTTTTAGTGAACGACTGAGGTTTGGTCAGGACTGTTAACATTTTTAATATTCGTTATTGCTCAAAACATTGCGCGCAATTTCTAAGTCAGTTACCGCGGTGTGTCACGAGGGTTGCGGACTGCGGGTACAGAAAATGCAGGTATGGAAAATGCAGGATGGAATTTTCACTGGAAGTTGAAATCAAGTATTTTTCACGAAGTTGCGTCGCTTAAATTTACTAACACGGCAAGTTACCTTTGAGATAGCAGGATTAAAGGGAAAACCGATACTGCATAGTTTATATATTATATAAACTATATTTAAACTATATTTAATATATAGCTTCGATTGAACTTATATTACCCCTTTTTTTTTAGTTATCCACAAAGTAAACGAGGCCGCATTTCCCATACCCCCAATTGGCAGTCCGAACCGTTGTTTTCCATCCAACCTAAAGAGCAAACGCGTACGCAGACGTCTCCTATTTCCTTTGAGCAAAAGGAAATGGGAGACGTCTGCGCGCAGGCTACTAACGTAAGAAATCAAAGTATTGCGCGAACAGCGAGGGTGCGAAAAAGACCAGGATACAACGCTCTGTAGTTTGTCAGGCTCATTACTGTATTTTAAGACAACTAAACAGAGAAACTTAAATGTTTTGTGAAAACGTTCCACAACTCTCAGGTAACGTTCCAATCTTCCAATCAACCGTAACTTGAACAGAAACGTTCGTGTTCTCCATGGCACTTACAAAGACGAAAGTTAAAATTTTCCAGGCGTCATCCACTTTCGATGTCCGAACAGGGCTTACTGCGACTACCGGAATCGGAGTTACCGAAGACTTGCGACGAATTGCCAAGGCAACCTCGTTCCCAGAGCTCCTCTTCTTCTCCCTATGATCGCACTTGTTGTAAAGCAGTATAAGTTTGCAGTTCTGTAAGTTCAGGTTACTAATTGTTGAAAACAGGCACGCACAGCGTGCATGACTTGTAACAATTTTGAAATGAAAACGTTATTAGATTCGTTTATAAAGGAACCTAAGCAGCTGCAAATAAACCTGAAAAACTAAAAGTTCAGGCTTCAATGGTATTCGATTTTTAAAGACATTTTGGACATCTGACCTGCAGTTTGTTTGCTCTGGCCTGGTAGATTTCTGCTACAATTTAACTTGCCATAAATTTAAGGCATGATCATAGAACGAACATGTTGCAACAAGATCTGTGAAGGCATTATCAGACTGAGTATCTCTGAGTTCATGATTTTCTTCTGATTGTGCTTGTTGATGTGATTCTGTGGTGGGCTGGATCTTCTTTCTGCACCAATCTGCACCATAAGCCAAGGATGCTTGTTCCTTATATGATACAGCTTTATTTAAGCATTGGTCTCCTGACATCAAAAGACAACAAACGAGACCATTAAAAAAAAACAAGCAACCTTCACATCAAAGTACAATAACAAGATTGATGGCCTCCAGTAACATGGAAAAATTACAAGTGTAAAGACTTTCAATTATCTTTAAGAAATGCACATGCAACAGAGTGAAAGCCAATGCAATACACGTCAGCAACCTCTTTATTTATTATTTTAGTGACGTTTTGAACCAGTTCTTCGTGTGAAATATCTTTCCAAATGTCAAAATATAAACATGACAGTTCAGTTCTTTGGACTCTGTTAACTTGGAGAAATTGGAACAATTATATCATACGGGGGAAAAATACAAAACTTTTCCTCCAGTTGAGTTGCACTATTCAGTTTTTAAGGTATACACTCTCACTGAACATAGGTCCAAAACAATCAGTGCACAAGACAGCCTGCTTGCAGATGTTTCCTATTTCTTTTTCTTTACACAGAAGTAAAGGAAATACGAGACGTCTGCCGTAGGCTAGGTGCAAGAATTCACACAGTTATTGTGAAAAAAATACACTGACTTTCTTACCATTAACGAAATTGAGGATATGGAAGCCCTCATACATGCAGGCTGTCAACATTGTGTTGCCATGAGATGGATGCCATTTGATGCGCCACACCCCTCCTCCAGGGGTGGATGAGCATAAGGGGTGTCTCATGTTTCTGGTGTCCCAAATGAGAATGTTCTCATCATAGCTGTCCAGTGGATAACAAACCAGGAATGAAGTCTATCACCACAATAAAGCATTTAGTCAACTGAAATATAAGCTATTAGTTTTACTATTATGTTTACATTTGAATCACTTAAGGCAATGTTTCATGCAACTTAACTCGCATTTTTGTTATAACGCAAGTTCCATGAAAAACTGCCTAGTGAACATACCCTATAACAAACATTTCTCATAATTTTTTTTCCGCAATCGTTGCAAGAAGTAGAACTCGGTTGTACTTTTTCAAAACAATTCTCGCAACACTGCAACAAATTTTTCAAGCATTGCATAGTGTAACATGTTTTCTGCAACGTGTGTAGCAATGCTTTGTGACATCATCTAATTAAATTGCCCCTTTCGGCGCATATGCACTGCTTATAACCTCGCGCCAGTCCCCTACACCATTTGTTAAGGTTGAGAGTGAGATATGATGCAAGAAACATTGCCTAGGGTAACACCCTTCGTACAACTTGTCTTGCAGCACCACAACACACGGTTTTTAGTTGTTGCAAGACACGTTGCATGAATCATTGCCTATTGTAACAGCCCCTTTATAGTAAATGGTTTGAACCTAAGAGTCTCAAAAGTTTATCTCGTGTGACTGTCACAGTGAGAGTCCTAAAAAGGACTGCTGTTGATGCCACTTAATGCTGTTTTGACAACCCGAGATGAGGTTGTACTCAGAGTGAGAGTCAGAAAACTTCTGTTCAGTTTGTCAAAACAATATTCAGTGGAACCAACAAAAATCTTTTTCAGGACTACTCCTACCCTGATGACAATCACATTAGAAAGACTAACCCACTTCAGGAAGAAAAAAGAAAATTTAGAAATGGCCACTAACCTCCAAATATAAGGTTATATTGAAAAACAAATTGCCTAACTGTTGGTTTTAATGTAAATGCATGAGAAGTTTTGCATATTGCTGGTTTCATTTTTTCAGCCAAGATGAAACAATGCTTATGCATGTCTTCAACACTGACAAAAAATTTCTGATACATCACTCTAACATTTCTGCTGAATCAATGTGGGGACACAAGAAGGTTTCTTTTTTATGAGGCAGTGATGAATGTTTGAACAGAGAATTTTCCCCACCTGCCAGTTGCAATGATGTGCTCATAACAAAGATTGCACTGAATACTGCTGACGCCCATCTCATGTCTGGAAAGCAAATTGTATTAAATATCAATTTCAACATAAATTATTCCCACCAGCTGCTTATTTTAAGGTGTTATTGGGTGATTCCAGAAATTATCCAAACCATACCACGGATGGCTTTTTGGAATTCCGAGGGCAAGGGGGGGTCTTTGAACTGGAAATCCGAAGGCATGGGGGGTTACTTACGATTGGAATTCCGAAGGCATGGGGGGCGGGTTTAGATCTGGGATTTCCACAGGAGACAGACAAGAGTGTATTCCTTGAAAACGCTATGGACTTTTAAAATCAGTTCGCAAATAAAGCATGAACTGACAGCACTGCTGACTACTGCGGAAGCAGGATACAAGACAAGCCTCAATCAATCAGAAATGAGTTCGTGTTCATTTGCAGAAGAAAACCGACAAAATGTAGGTTGTACATCAAGCTCCAGATGAATTTCTCATCAGATTAATAAAATATGAAAAATCTGTGTTTCTTACCGCTTGTAAATTTCTTGTACTCCCGTCGCATGAACGGCGAAAACTCGCGCCAGTCCCTCGTTTCTAAGGACGCCTGCTGGATTTTGCACTTTGCGCGAATTCAGGAAATGACCCATTAAGTAACAAAAAATCCCCAGCAAGAATCTGACAAAGACTGGACAATTACTGTTTTTTTGATGCCGTGTAATTCCAGAAACGCTACACATTTTGTATATCTTTGAAGGCAGTTTCTGTATAAATACATCCAAAAGATTTGTCGAATGACAAACAATTTTGTAGGACTTCAATATTTCCTTGCAGTGTTTGACCTGGGTTTAAAATTATGTAATAATGTTCGAAAGGGCTACGAGACCATTCGTGGACACACATTTTTGCATCTGTTGAACAGTGGTAAGGAGAAAACTTTTATTTTTTTAAATTTTCATTCCAGAATTTCTGACTCCCTCTATAACTAGCTGTACTGAACAGAAGTAGAGTCATTTGAAATAGTTTTCCATAAAATAAGCCAAATTGGGCATATTAGCGAACCCTGCAGGTAAAAAAAAAAAGTGGAAAATCCAAATGGGAGGGGGGTTTCAATTATGGAAATCTGACGGCATGGGGGGATAACGCATTTTGGAAATTCCAAAGGCAGGGGGGGGGGGGGGTAAAATATGGAAGCCGTCCGTGGTATGGTATGGATATTTTCTGGAATCGCCCATTAAAGCAAAGTAACATAGTATTACTAAACAGACTCAGGTTGTTAACAAGAAACTTGTTTATTACTGGTTAATATGATACATTATCTTATTTTTCAGAAAAAGCCAGAGATATTTAATGCAGTGATCAGCACTTCAAATTGTTCTAGGATAACCTTACAAAATTCCCTGACTACTTTGTTTGTAAGTACCTTTTACTTGTGAATATGGCCTTCTGACAGTCTGTTCTTGTATCCCATCCTCGCAAAAGACAATCATCTCCACCTAGTGTAACAATATTGTATTATTACAGTAAAGAAAACCATGACTTTCGTAATATTCATGTGCTTACCTGAGTATACAATAGCAGAATTCCAAGCATCAAATGCCGTAATCCAAGCCTCATACTGGTGTCCTGTCCATTGCAAAGTCTGGCAAAGCTTACAGGAACCTTCATGAAACTGACATAAACTGATCTGCCCTGCTGAGTCACTTACTGCAACTAGACTAAGGCAAACAGATAAACACAAAAATATTCCTCTTAGTGATACAAAAATTACCCCTACTGTTAACTAGATGATTTCTTAAATTAAGATGGCAAGATGATGTAATGGTGCCAAAAGTGCAACCAAAATGTTGATAGCTTGTAGTGTTATCAGTGAAAGTGAAAGTGCAAATGAGACGTTGATTGTTTGTGCTGTTCTCGGGAGTGATGCTCCTAGATATAAGTTATATGGGTATATGTTGCTGTGAAGGGGCATGAGATAGCATACAGAAATCAGAGAGTTTTGATCTAGAGTAGGTTACCATTTTATCAGCAAACTGATCAGTGATATGAAAAATTTATTCTAGAATAGGAATTGGTACTTGGCAAGGGTATCAGAGGCCTAGTGGCACACCACCTAGCCTCCTATGCAGAGCTTCTTTTAACTCGTCATGCATGCCTCCCCAATGAATGTCTGCTGAAACAAATGGCTATTTACGTAGACCAATCACAGCACACTTCCATTCTACACTTACGACCTTTAGGAATTTTGCATGAAACGCCACAAACAAAATAGTGTTTGACTATGTTTGAGCCATTTACTGGGCATTTAGCAACCGCTTGACCTGAATGACCTCCATATCTTCTCATAATGCTGAATTTTTACCATCATTTTCCCTAAAATCAGCAAATGTATAAGTGGTAGGGAAGAATTGGCAAATTTCTATGACTTTGCTGCAGTGTGTTGTTGCACAGTTAAACATTCTTTTGGCGCTATAATTTCAGTGAAAACTTAACGAGATCATTTAGTAATTATTTCTTTCTCAGAGTCCTCCTTCTTTCTCGTAGAGCCTTTGCAGTTGCAGCTCCCACATTATGGAATAAACTGCCTAGTGCGATCGAGAACGCTGAATCTGTAGTCGCTTTCAAAACGAGTTTGAAAACCTTCCTTTTCAAGAATTAATCATTATTATTATGTCAGTTTCTAGCTTTGAATAATGATTGTAAATTAGTACAGATTTATCATATATTTTTCATTGTAATTAGTATAAGTATTAGTCAGATTCTTTTATCTGCATAATTGCAAGAGCACTAGACTCTGTTTAAAGGGGTTATGTTACGAGGATTTTGCTATTTTAGGTCAATTCTTGTTAAAATCATAACCTAATGCCTTTACTCATACACAAAATGCTCCTGTAAAACTATAAGGAACATATCAAATGAATTTTATTAGGCAGAGCTAACCATAATATTTTTTTTGGTGATTTTTGAGAACATAGCGTCAAAACTTGAAAAAATTGGCCCAATTTTTCAAGTTTCAATCCATTTCCATCCTTGCCATCGGTAGCATCAGATGACAGGAAACAGTTTCAGTGGCGTAAGGTAGTCTTTAATAACAAAGCTAGACCCTTATTTTTGGAATTCAATTGATACCAAGACACTTTGTAGCTTTTTTAAAAGATGCTAAAATAGCATGACATAGCCCCTTTAAGTGCTCCTAAAGCCGAAATATTATTATTATTATTACTATTATTATTATTATTGTTATTATTATTATTATTATTATTATTATTATCTCCTCTTGAACTGATAGAAAGTTTGAAGTAACCACTTGCAACACTTAGTGCAGACGAATGGGTTGCTTGACTATGGTGCTTACACAGAAAGCAGTCATTTTCAAAGATTTTTTAGGAGTTTCATCCACACACAAAGCACAGATTTCGATAAACATGGGGAGAGACTATTGAGAGATTATTGCCCCAAAAGAAGCCTGTTCTGATGCAGCGTATAATTCGCTGTTTAGTGGTCTCCATGCGATCTCCAGGTGACCTTTCATACAAAAGAAAAGGAATGCACCATTCATTTCAGCAGATGTTCATTGGGGAGGAATGCATGGCGAGCCAAAGAACAACTGTGTAGGAGGCTACACACTACCACACAAAAATTCTCAGAGACCCCCCCCCCCCATTCCAGGGCAGTGTTATCACACAATATAATTGGCATATTCAGCAATGAAAAATGTATCATTTTTACCTGTTTCCACCTTCTGATGACCAGTCCATTGAGAGACACAATTTTTGTGGGCTTGTGACATAACTTGATTTTTCAACTAATTGCTGAAAAACGAAGAATCAAGGGTAGCAAATTTAATTAACTCTAATCTTCTTACTCAATATCACACACACGAGGACCTACCTTTTAATCAGGACTTAACAAAACAATAAAGGGCATTGCACATACAAGGCCTGGAGGGTAGAGAAGTCAAAAGTTTCAGGGTTCAAAATAGCAGCCGGCTGCCGGCAACAGCCGGCACTTTGGCCATAGTTGTCGGCGATTTTCCACCCAAGAAATAGAAAAAAATGACATCCCATCCCTTGATCGGCAAAATCAACGTCCCTGGATCGCCACAGTAAACGTTTCATATCAGGAAGTAATGCAGCCATTAAACACTTACACACATACCAAAAATGAATTGGATGACGTTTTCGAAGCTTTCTAGACAAATAAATAAATAAATAAATAAATAAATAAATAAATAAATAAAAAACAACAAATTACAGAAAGTCAACAATTATTGTCTCGATCCTTGTAAACCAACTCTTCGTTCTAGCAACTATCTCTATTTGCTGCACTCTTTTTTTGCGCCGTGGTTTCATACGTGATCTACAACACAATTTTTGAGGAAATAGTAGGCCAGACACGGGGTAGCAGTGCCACAGCAATTCAGTTCTCTATTAGGAACCTGGCAAATTTTCACTCACGATTTCTGTGTTCAAATGCGTCTTCGATCTTGTTCCATTTAGCAACTTGCTTTTTGCGTGTGCTTTTGCCTTCCCGTCCAGTTTAATTTACTGGAGACCAAAGGAAATGAGTGTCACTTTCAAAGGACTGATCTAATTTGCGACACGCAGGCAAGCGACCCTGCCAGTCCGCTGTCGACAAGATTTCCATGCTCAAGAGAAAAATCGAGCAGTCAGAAACGTCGATAGTTAAACTTCAGGCCCACACAGAAAAGGGCACATGCCCAAAGAGACTCGCGCTATATCGCAAAATCAAACATTACCCCTGACGAGGAGTTTAAGACAGAAATACACTCCACAAAGATAGAGACCGAGCTAACCAAGTTTCATTATCGCCGCGTTGAACTGTAACAGTGGTAAGTTGCGAAGAGCGAAATTTGATAAAATAGGTAAAAAAGAGACGCTGATCGGGCTTAGCATAATGCCACGTGCTTAGTCAAACAGTAGTATAAATGTTCTGCACTCTTCTACCACTTCAGTGGAAAAGATACATCGATGACATGTTCTCGCTGTGGAATGTTGACAAAAAAGGTGATAGAAGAGTTTATTGTCCTCGCAAACAGTCACCACCCGACATTTAAATTTACGGCTGAAATCTCAGACAAAGAAATAAACTTCCTGGATACCACTGTTTTCAAAGGCGAAAGATTTAACCAGCAAGCAATAGTTGATATCCACACACATTTTAAGCCCACAGAAACTTTCCAATACACTCACTTCTCTTCCTGCCACCCACCAGGGGTTAGAAAAGGGGTTATCAAAGGTGAAGCCCTACAACTTCTTAGAACAAACTCTTCAGCGAAATCTTTCGTTGAGAATATCACCCAATTCAAAACATTCCTCCGTGCGAGAGACTACCCTAACAGTCTAGTAGAAAGAATAACGTTCAAAGTCAAATTCAGTGAAAGGAAGTCGGCACTACAACAAAGAGAGAGAGAGTGCGGAAAAAAATTCTGCCTTTCGTAACAACGTACCACCCAGCTGTGCCTAATTTTAAGAACATCCTTATGAGCAAATATAACATATATAATAATTAAAAATCAACCATTGCTAAGAGAGATATACAAACGCATTAGCACGAACATATGAGCCACGTTTGGCCTGTTCACACTTTATTCCATACTTGGGATAGGTGCTTGTTCATTCTTGTTGACAGCCGACTAAAAATCAGCCTTGAGAAAAAAAGCCGTCAAATTGAGGCTAAAAGCTCTGATTTTATTTTGAACCCTGAGTTTTTTTCAAGGATAGGAAGTAAGGAGAAGTTTACAGACTAAAGCACTGTACTAAAAAAGGCTCTGGTTATTTTTAAATGAAATCATTCAAGCATTTTCTCAGTTTCAATGAAATATTTTTTTGTAAAAACTTGCCTTCTCTAAAAGGAAGAAGATCTTCAATTCTCCATCTGAAGTAACAGCACCAAGCACAGGATGCCCATTTAATGAAGTTGATAACCTGTGAACATTTCAAACAATAACAGTATTATTCAAAATAAGTTAACTGTTCTAAGTTATGTGAAACAGGTATATACAAATACAGCCAGACAATAAATAAATAAATGTCAAGACCTACCTCGCTTATCACGAAATTATCTTCCACAGCTCAGTGGAGAGCATTCCAACTGGTATTCTGGAAGGCCACGGGTTCGATTCTGGTTGGGGACTCAGAATTTTTTCCAAGAAGATCTTGACATTTGTTTATTCATTTATTAACCAAGTTAAGTTAGTAAACTTCATTTGGGTTAATACGAACTCTTCACTCACCATGGATTGCTGGTCAAAAACAATACTGACCATGTGTAGCTCTGGGCAGAAGTGGATCCAGAGGTGGAGGGGTTTGCAACTTCCCTTTTGACCAGTTTTTTTTTTCAATTTGTCTTTCCCTTACTGATCATAAAAATAATAGTCAAGAATAAAATTGTTTTACATACAGCTGTTTCACTTCCACCTTTTGAGTGACTACCAGTTTGGGAAAAGATAAATCTACAGTTCATGACTGGGGGAATTTACCAGGTGAGTACAGACCCCCACATGGCCCAGGGAGATTCACCTCCCCCCCTAATACTTACACCCCCCCCCTTTCAAAAAATCCTGCATACACCCTTACTGGGTCCCCTGATTTATTATGACAACTAAAGGTAACCTGACAAACTATGGACTGTCAGTCTGCTCTCGAGGTTGTTTGAATATCATAATTTTTAAGCTGCAAATTGAACTGATGACAGAATGTGAAAGATATTCTGTTGCTAACAGAACTTACCATTTTGTATCTAACACACCTCCTAATTCAAAACTTTGCACTTTCTCTAACCTAAAAAAAGTAATTCAAAACATCTCCTTAGTGATAAGTATTACAGATGAAAATGTTTTTGTGCCTGTGATCTCCAAATGTGACTATCCCAACCAGGCCTTTATCCAGAAAATGAAAATTGGGCCTCAGAGGGGCCTATTTCTTCTAAATTTGAAAAGAGAATAAGTGGAATTACATGAATTATGCAATAAGTGGGCATCCATAGGATGCCTGGGCACCCTTCTAGCTAAAACCTTGATCCTAACTCAGATATATAGAAAATGCCTAGTCATTAGGCCATTGGAAAAACTACCCTTGGATGGGCTAACACTAACAGGCTTTTCCTAAGGGATTTAGGATTGCAAAGGGAAGAAAACTTTTAATTAATTTAAACAGTCAGTATTTGGTCTCAGTCAAGTTCTGCAAATGTTTCAGGTTTGGTATTTAACTCACATGATCACATGAAAGACCACACGTCAGAAAGCAACTGTGCACTACAAGACCACTTTTTAACTTGCATACTCTTTTTGTGTGTGTAGCTCTGCACTTGGCTCAGCAGTACAGTGGATGTATTGAATGAGAAATTTCCAGTACATGTGTCTTGGATCTATTTGGTGGCTCGTTTGGAGGAGTGGCAGTCAGTGGCTCCTATGATGTATGATTAGAAGTGGCTTTTTGTTATGAAAAAAAGTACAAACACAATGCCCACTACCACAGGCCCATAGCAGGGGGAGGGGCAGGGGACCTCAGCCCCCCAGAATATTTGGAAGTTAAAAAAAACATTACAATTAATGTGCCAGAAAATATAAAATTAAAACAAATTAATGTGCAACAATCAGCCTTTAATGCTGATGCTAAAAGTGCCTTTTATAATTTCACAGCCTAAAACAAGGTTCGAAATCTGTTGAGTTGCTAGCCACAGGGCAAGTAAGCTCCAAAAATCTACTAGCCCACCGCACATTTCAGTCGCCTAGGTTCCTTACCAATGTCTTTCTTCACCCATATCACTTTGGCCATGGCAGTATAGCTTAAGACTGTAACAGACCTTAATACCTTTAATAGCTAAGCAACTGCTGTCCATTTGCTGCATTTAGCTTTAAGCCGACTGTTGTAAAACAAGTCTAAGGAACAAAATTATATATACCTCACCAATCGAGTGGCAAACGTTACATAAACGTTTACGACAGTTAGGTAAAACAGGTCCGAAACTCATAGCTTAGCTGTCGAAATGTTTGGATTTTAATAAACCTTGTAACTTTAAGGATACTTTGTTAAAACTGATACTATAAATCTGGTGGAAGTTGCCAACTGTGCTGCCAACAACTTTGTCGGCGAAAAAGCAAACAGAAAGCAGGTTTTTGGCAAATTTTCAACGAACGATGTCCCCATAAAGGAGCCCTTTTTGTTGAAATCGAATCAAACTGAGGCATTGTGAACAGTGTTAGTATGTCTGACAAGAATTTTCGTATGCCATACGACCTATATATTTGTTAACGTCTTGATGAGAGGGGGGGGGGGGGGAGGTTTGACTAGGCCACTTTGCTCGGCCCCTCCAGTTATTTTAGCCTTGCTACAGGCCTGTACCATAAGGAATTTGACGACCACACTTGTACAAGCAGTTGGAGTGATTGCAAAATACCCCACAACTCCCATGTGACATGTCGGAACCCTTTGTATAATAGGGTGAAATACAATAGGCACCATTGTTATTCAGTGAGATGCAAATGAACTGCGAGGTATTCTGCAATCTAGGCAAGCAGTTAGTTTCCCAGAGAGGGGTACGTACATTTTGCCAATGGGGCAGAGAATGGTCATGTTTGAAACTGACTGGAACTCGTCAATAACACCATTAAAACAAACAAACAAACAAACAAACAAACAAAATCAGACTGCGTATTAATACACGTATCAAACCTTCCAAGCGTTTCATCAAGAAAATACAACTGCACATTGCCAACTCGCACGTTACTGTCACTCGAGCATTCCTCTAGCTCTCCATCTCGGCCATTTTTCTCCAGCAACTGATATGTTCCACAGACAAGATAGCTTTCAAACCCTTCCAAAGGACACCATTCAACAGTATCTGCGTAATACCCTGTGTCTAAAGAACACAGGGTCTTCGTGTACATTTCTGCACACCGAAAAGCTAAGAAAAGCTACTTTCAACCAGGCGTTCCTTGTAAGAGAATGCTTGCCAGGCATTATGGGCATTCCTAGAGCGCAAAGGACTATTGGAACAGGAAAACAAGATGGCCGCCGCAAAGGCTAAAAGTGGGGCTGGAACTCACAGACTACTCCAGAAACTAAACAAGTCGATAGAAGACGGAGAATACTACGAAGCTCATCAGCTTATAAGGACGCTGTACTTTAGGTTTGTTATCTCCTGTGTTTTTGATAATTATTGCAAGTCTACAAAGCGAAAGATAAGGAGGACAAAGTCCCGTACAATGTCCCTCATATTTTTATACTAGTAAAATATAACCTTAAGAGGATTAGTTTGCGCTTTAAGTGAGGAATGCCATTAAAGATTAAGACATCGTTTAAGAAAGTTTTGGTTTTCAAATAAGTTTATGAAATTTTTTAGTTATTCCTAGCAGACAGTCCTGATCAAGTTTATCAATTAATTCAATGCTTATGTTTGCATATTTCGTTTCCACTTTAATAATAAGATTCAGATGTACAAATTTATAATTTTGTACGAAATTTTACTAAAATGGTGTAATCTAGTGACAATTTCTAATCAAGTACATTAACAGTTGAATCCTTTCTTGTCAAAATGGTTTGTAGTGGATGGTAGAGCTAAAATTCTCCAGAGTTATGGCCACGAATTACCCAACATCTTAGGTTAAATCATCTCAATGCGTGGGTGATGTGTATCACTAGAAGGCACACAAAATGTTTTCCATGGTTCTCTCTGTAAAAAAAATACCAGGCAGTTTTCTGTATACTACCGAGGCCCTAAGTTTTACAATTCTCTGGAATCTGATATAGTTGATGCAATTTTTATAACTTCTTTTAAGAAAAAGCTTAAGTCTTGTATGTTTAGAAACTACAGTTGACTTTCGGTAACTCAAACCCTCAGTAACTCGAACCTCCCACTAACACGAAGTGAATGCTTTTTCCCTTCAGGTCATTTTCTTTATAGTCTTTGATAACTGGAATTCCCAATAACTCCAACCTTTTAAAATTTTCCTTGAAGGTTCGAGTTATCGGGAGTCAACTGTACTAGGATTTTGTTGCCGTCAGTAAATGATAATGTCAATTTAATTATTCTAATAACATCTGTATTCTTGGATCGAGGAGGCTTTAGTTAATAATTCATAAGCCCAATGGTTTCCTTTAAGCCTCCTCGCCACTTTCTTAAGTATTTATTTTTTCTTGTTTGTATGTGTATGTATGTGTGGCAAATAAAATAGATGAAAAATAAATCTATTTCAGTTAACATTACGTTGCTTGGCAAAGCGGTAGTTGTAACTACACTTTTTTGCGTAAATTCTTGGAACTTAAGAGTTCTACAATAAAACAAACACACAGCAGTGTTACAACATATGTACATTAAAATAAGTCTGTATCCCTAAATTAGTAAAATGTCACAATTCATAAAACAAGGCTGCTGATAGTGTTGTATAGGATGATGGAGGGGGAGGGGGCAGGAGAGAATAAATAATTACTATAGTTGTGTTACTGTAGAATGTATTTCAGTGTATTTACATTTATGTCTTCTTTTATAAAATTATTTTTAGGTATATGTCTCAGAAACGCTACGACGAAGCTCTAGAGACAGTACACAATGGAGCTTGTTTATTTCTCAAACAGCGACAGGTATTGTCTTTAGGTTCAGTGGGAGAAGGGAATAGAGTATATGCTTCTATTTAGAGCTAATAGGTTCTTTGTGCCATTCTTTGTGAGTGATACACTGTCTCATCTAAAATTCTGAGAGGTACCCATTTCCCCTGTTCCAGGCGAACAAGTGGAGGCTACGCGTAATGTCTCTCCCTGTTCGTTACACAGTAGTAGATCCCTACTATCTCTAACTCCAGCCATCTCGAATCTCTTGCTATCTTGTTCTGAAACCTTGAACAATGTTGCACTGTAAGTACTATCTCAAACCTCCTGCTTTATCACACAATGTTTTGTTTGCCTAGATAAGTGGGAGTCTACTATATGTCATACATGTAGTTGTAAAGTAGCAGTTTACTATTTATAAATCCATTGTTATCATTATTATTCTGTAGCTGTTTTCTTTTCTTGCAGGAGGGAAGTGGTAATGATTTAGCTTTGTTGATGTTGGAGTGTTTCCGCACAGCACAGATGCCTGTTGGAGATGATGCCTTGGATAAAATTGGCAGTATATTTGCACTTTATGAACCCAGCTCATTTGACAGATATGAATTTATGAGGGCAGCAATAAAGTAAGTATGTGTTTCCTGGTTTGTGGTAGTTGATTTCTGTATTAGTAAGTTATGCTATATCAGTTTGCTGGTTTTCTAGACAGCTTATGTCTTTATAAACTTATTGTTCACTGGGGAAGGTTGTCTGTTTTACCCAATAAATGTGGGGAGAAATATCACCAAAACCTTTAATGTTTTCATATTTGATATTGTCATTGATGAAACTTATTATTTCCCTAATCCTTGGTAGAAATACGTTCTTTTATGATCCAAGCCTGTGAACACTACGGAGCGCTTTCACAGGCTACTATGACCCTAAAACAAATGGCAAAGGATCTTCAGTATGGTCTTATGTGGAATCAAGTACGATTCCATATGATACTGACTCAAGCCTTTGCTCTTTTACCCCGAACTGCAACAAAACCAGCTCAAGATGGCATAGTGTTTGTCCTGTTGTGAATTTACTTCAAAGAATTTTTTCTTTATTTCAGGTGGACAACAGAGACAGACCCATCCCTTAAATATGGACACCCAGATCTACACCTTATGTGTGCACATAGATTTTGGAAAGGTACATGTCACTGAGATCTGCTCTAATGTTTTCACTGTAATTAAAATAAATAGACCAATAAGTTGGTTTTTAAACTTGTTTCCTCTTCATGTTCCATGAGTTTGAAGTGAAATGGAAGTCAGTATAAATGGATAATAACTCAAATATATTGTCTCAGGACAGTAGAACCTCACCTCACTGAGACCTCCATAATATGAGCAGCTTATTTGGTCCCAGTAAGACCAGAAGTCTTATTTAAACTACCTCTTTAATACTGACACTTCCATAGAATGGGTACTCAGGTTTTTTCCAGTTTCAGCTGTACTGGCTTAATGTTGAGACTCTTGAGCACCAAACCTTAAATTTTGAACAAACAACTATGAAATAAATTTAGGCTTAAGGTTAAGTTTTTGGTAAAGTTTTTTACTATTGTTCATTACTACTAATTAATTAATGTTTCTTGTTTTGTTGCAGAAAAAAACTTCAGCGATTCACAGTATCACTTCTTGTTTACATCTGATGGACAACAGTGTGCAGCAATGTTGGTAGAAAGTGCTACGACCCTGGGCTTTCCTGGAGAGGCAGATTTATTTGTCACACAAGCAGTTTTACAGTATGTCCCTTTTTGCTTGTGGCCGGTCCTGACTTGGAAAAAATGTCCCAAAACTACTAGTCAAAATATAGGCCTGCAAAAAAATTTGGGCTCAACTACTGAACATTACATAGAGCCGTTAACCATTGAGTTATGGATCATCGGGTGTTACAATGCTTTAATAAAACAGTACTGTCTTTTTCTTTTCACTGGGTTATTGCATAATGAGCAAGTGCTATATGCACATCAAAAGTCTGTTTTGATAGGAAGTTTTTTACCTTCTAAATTAACAATACCCAGAATTTGATTCAGAGGGTGTTGAGGTCTAAAATGTGAAATTCAGAAAATAGTAACATCAAAAGTTAAAACACTATAATGTTCTATTGAGGAAATTATTTTGTAAAGTTTTCTCAGATGATTTTTTAAGTGATTGATTATTCAAGGAAATACAGCAGTTGACCAAACAGAATGTCACTTAATGCCACTGTTATTTGTATAAAAACATCGTAAAAGATTTTGCATTGTCTTGAACAGATAACAAAACCATATAAATCTTGAAGTCAGAGTTATTGCTGCTTATAGAATTCTTTATTTCATGCAGTAATATAAATATTAGTCCAGGCTGTAATTATAGCATATCTGCACAACAACTACATAATAAAAAACCTCCTTTCTGTTGCAGGTACCTTTGTTTACAAAACTTTATGACAGCCAATGTAGTGTTCTTCAAGTACACAGCCCAACACCCAGATTTCTCTGGGCTTGGACCTCCCTACCAAAAACCTCTTCTTAATTTTTTATGGTTCCTGCTACTAGTTATAGAGAGGTTTGTACATTTGAATTGACAAATTTGATAAACTTGTAGTGTTAAGAGAGTAGGCTGATGGCCATTTTATAATTAAAAAAAATAAAATAAGTAAAAACAGCTATTTGATGATTGCAAATTTGTTGATATCGGGTGACAGCAAATTGTGTGACAATTCAGCTGTATAAACCATGGAATGAATTGCTGTTAGCCTAGGCTGTTTGCTTCCTAGAACATTTAAAAATGTTGGCAATATTTTTACAGGAAAGGCAGTCTAAGTCAGTTTACAGTGTTGTGTGAAAAATATCAACCGTCCATTGAAAGAGATCCTGTATATAAAGAGGTAAAATCTAGTGTGTTGCAGATGTTTGGCTTGAATATTCAGTTATTAAGTACCCTGCTATTTTCAGCCCTAGCTTTACATTACATGTTACCCATTTAAGCACCATTTCCACTCCCAACCACTGCAATTCATAAAATGAGATCCTTAATGTCATCTACCTTCCTTACTTGATTTCTACTGGTTCTTTGAGTTTGTTGCTAAGCGACTCTGTGGACCCTGTGGAGGGTTATTGAACTGGCAATTGTAGTGGTGAACAATTAAGGGAATCGAGTGAACACATCTGTCACTGGCTATTATTCCTTCAGTTGGAAATTTCGTCTTTCTCTTTCATCATTTTCTTCTTAAGAATGTCAAAACTCTGCAAGCTTGTATTAGCCATAATTCCATGACAGAAACCCTTTAAAAGAATTTGTACTGAATATTAAAAATTACTAAAACTGTGTTTTTAACTTAGACTAGTGGGATAGAGATGCTTTGTTTCTCGTGTGTAATTGTGTTATTGCTTTTATTACTGGGCTAGCTCTATGAATAACTCTCTATATTTTGCAGTATTTAGATAAGATTGGGCAGCTCTTCTTTGGTCTACCTCCAAAGCCATCAAACAAAGGAATGATGGGTGGGATTATAGGTGAGCATTTCAACTGTCTTTTTTTTCTTTGGCGTCAATTGAAGTAGAACAGGGAGTTACAGAAGGCAGATAGTCTTCAGATCAGGTGGTTGGTATTTTCAGGCTGGTTTCTGCATTGCATTGTGTTGTTTCCTTAGGCATTGTGTTGTCTCTGTCTTCTGTGGAGTTTAAATGGGTACTGGCAACACAGTGGTGGGTCAACCCTGCGAGGAACTAACCCACCCTGTCCAGGGGGAGTAGCTGCTTCATGCTAAAGATATCTGAGTTAAGCACCATGGTGTGGGCTCTTGCATCCCCTGTGCGACTTTGCTGACTTAACCTTGAAGCCAAAAACTTGTCAAAGTGTTTTTTTCCCTGTGCTATCAATAATCTTGAATTTGAGGACATTACAGTAAACAATAGCTAGTCAACAGGTTACTTAGTAGTGAATAGATGGAGAAGAAAGTGATGAGCAGGGCAAACCAAACAAGGCTCTTGGTTCCATGATTTTTTTGGGCCTGTTTCTCACTAAGGAGCCCTAAGTAAACAAGGGAGTGTTATCTCCACAGGTTAGACCTGTTTTGTTTGTTTGAGTTGTTCATTTTGAGTCCTGGTCTATTTCTCCACTAAGTAGCCTCTTTACAAGCCACTTAGATGTCTGCAAACTAAAGATATTTGATGGAGCAGCAAAAAAGACTACACTAGCCTACCTGTGTGTTGTTAAAAGCAATATTTAGCTCACATATATTTTCTCTTGGGGCTTAACCAAGTTAACCAGTGTCTTTTTTTTGTCAGGGGACTTGATGCAGAGTTTGATGGGTGATGACGTTGGCAGCAGTGCATCAGCTTCAAGCTCAACAGTGTATATTGAGTCAGAAGAAGTGGACTAATAAATAAAATTAGACTTTTATATGTCACAGACTGTCGACTGAAAAAGCCTCATGTTGCAACTGGTAGAAGAAGATGCTGGCTTGCCATAAAGTTCTGAACAGAAGGGCAAGGGATCTCAAGAACTGAGGGCAGCAGTTGTCAAGCAAAATTATTGAGCTGTACAATGCAAGTCTTTTGCCAATTGATATCTGGCCTCATTTTTCTGAGAAGAGTTCAAGCAGAAACAAAACCATCTAGTCATAGATTAAGCTAGGAAAAATTCACAGGCATCTGTTGCCTCACTGTGCTTTTCCACAAAAAGGTGCATGAACATGGGTAGAAAAAATGCCACTTGTGGTCTCTGGGGCTGTCAAGGTCTGGGTGGAAGTCAAAATACTTGTAGGTATTTTCTGGCTTGTTGATTTGATGTGATTTATAGGTCTGCAAAACCACGAAGGTTTTTTGTTTTGAGCCATCCTAGTGATACAGTAGACCCCGCTATCTCAAATTTGTGGTTTCCCTTGTGTTTTTGAGACAGGCCTCGAAATTGAATTTTTTTTCCCAGGAGCGATTCTGCTCCTAGGTCCAAAATTTTAGGAATAAATTTGGTCTAACAAGGAGCAGAAAATGTATTTGTTATGGGTAACTTCTAGTTGTCCTACATGGGCTGAAAACTGAAATTACGAATACTGAGGAAAGGAAGGAATGCCTGTGTTATTTTGAATTCAAAGTGAAAACCTGCTCCTGGAAGACCTGGAACAGTGCAAGAGATTCATTGCAAGAATTGACAAAGATGTCCAATTCTACCCTGAAAGTAACTGCCAAAAGTTGAAGGAGCAATGTTGCTCCTAAGTTATTTTTTAGGAGCAAATCAATTTAATGTCCTCGAACCCGTCGCAAATTGCACATTTGCAACTGTAAATGTCAAGCCCTGGTTTGAGATAGAGGGAGCCTATTGTAGTTAGAGATACCGTCAAATTTTAGGAACATTACAATCACTGGAAATCTTTTGTTGTTGTTTTTACACTTTAATCTAGGCATTGTGTAAATGTTCTATTTGCAATCTAAACTTTCTGTGGAAGAGAGATATTCTTTGCCAATGTTATCCTGGAAAAAATTATAGCTGCTTATTCGTGACCCAGAGAAAGCTCAGAGAGTTATCATATTGTCTACATAGCCAATTAAGCCAACCCTTGTACACCAATCCTTAGACACCCTTGGTGGTGGTACATACAGTGTTCCACTAAACTGCAAAGTAAAATTAAGTCATCAAAGATATGTTGGTTAGCCAAGAGTGCAGGGTAATCGAGTTATTGGATAAAGGGATTTTGATAACCTGCTTCACAGATGGTTTGGTGATTTTCAGGGCTGAAAGTGAAGGCAAGAGCTAAAAACAATTCAAATGCTACCCCAGGCATGAACAACGTGCTTTACCCTCCACGCTTGCCATTTGCTTTCATGTAGCACTATTTTGGCAATTAATTTGGAAGCCAGAAAATGTGAGTAATGAACGATCCAGACTCAAAGCAATGTAATGCTTATCCTGTGGCATTGTGTGCAAAAATTTCAGGGAAGAACACATGCTCCAATAGGTCATTTTTTCAGATGGCTGTTTACTGAAATGTCCAGGCTTTTCAGCCTTTTGTTTTCCTTTGTTCAGTATTTTGTCTTCCTGTTTTATTCGGGCTGTTGTTGTTTACGCCCATCTAGGACTACAAAATTTAAATAAGAAAGGAAAACTTCATGAATTGTGATAGTTGTAGTATGCCTTTTGCCCTTCATTTGTGGAAAATAGAATTCATTTGTGGAAAATAGAATTTCATAAAATGAAATTACATAACTTTCATAAAAGTTTTCATTATTTTTTAATAGATATTTGTTGCTTCATTGGTGAGGAAAACGTGAAGTGACATTCAATAGCATTTTGAGATTTTCATTTGTTAATTGTCATCATTGTTTTCAGAAAATCAATAACATGTATTGCAACGTCATTTATGTTTAGGGAATTTAAATGTTAATTCTTGCAGAATTGTTACTGGCGGCAGACTGAGCTCCTCAGTTTTGGTCTAATACCAGGAAATTTTGTGTTCCTGATACGCTTGATGCCATCTTTTCCTGGAATTTTCTGGCTTTCTGGATACAACTGAATCAGAACTGGATTTTTAAAGATACAGAATGCTGTTGTTTGTTCGTCTACAGTTTACACATACCTGTTTGTTTTTTGTTTGTTTGCAGTACGCTGCAATATGAATTTATAACAGCTGGTATTGTAAATGAAATTCCTTAGTGTAAACGATGAAAATGAGAAGTTATTTTCTGCTAATGGAGGGCAAAAGATGTACTGAAAACTGCACCATCTGTGACAGAAAAGTTATTGTTGTAACCTGTAACATCTTACAAAGGAAGGGGACAACACTGTAGAAAACTTGTCACGAGTCATATTTTGAAAATAAACATGCTTTAGAATTAAGAGAAATTGTTTTTGGTTTTGGTAGGAGGTTCCCACATTGTGTTCGTAAATAATTGTTTTATGGTCAATAAACATAGACTACGAGCAGTCTCTGTTTCCGCTCAGGGATAGTCGAGGAAAACGAATAAGCGAGCGAGTGCGAAATCGTCTGCCGCGTTGAAACGTGTGTCGAACTGCTAGTGTATTAAATGTTCCGACTCACTACACTAGCGCCTCGACAAGCGCGTCACGTTTCAACGACGCGGACAATTTTCGCGCCTGCTCGCTTGTTCGTTTCCCTCGACTATCCCTGAGCGGAAAGAGAGACTTCTCGTAGTCAACAATAAGCAAGAACTTTCTATAACTGAAGAGCAGATCTCCTTGCTCATAGTTTTGTACCGCATACCGTGTGGCACTAAATTTTTGCGGGTTCTAATTTTTGCGATTTTTGCGGGTTTTTTTCGCGATCCGCAAAAATGCGTTTCCACAAAACTCCACTGTAGAAATTATATAAAAAAAAATACTGATTTGAAGAAGAAAATGCCATAGATAACTCGGTGGATAATACATCAAATGATACTCTGGTTATTTTCGATCCATTGTAGTGCAATAGAGTGACATTCCCATGTTGTTTTATTTGATTCCTTTTAGTGGGCCTTTACTAAAAAAAAAAACGAAAATCTTATTAGTTCCGTTTGAACGTAACTTCCAGAAACTCGCAAAAATTAATTCCCAGCAAGAAAAACCAGTCTTTTCAAATCGCAAAAATTAGTTCCCGCAAAACACCAAAACTCGCCAATCCGCAAAATTAAACTCCCGCAAAAATTTAGTGCCACACGGTAGGTGTTGCACCCCCCAAAAGAGATCGTTTTATGTCTTCTAGACATTCCTTTCAGAATTTCCGCTTCCAGGGTCTCCCTTCGTAGTCAAAGTAGAGGAGAAACACGTGAAGACACGTAAAAGTCGTCTGTCGCGCGACGAGCTTGCGTGCTTTGCCTCTGGTAATTTCAATGGACCAGTTTTGCGCGTGTGGGCGTGCGTGGGGATCTCGTAAATAACAAGACCGCAAAAAATTCGAGTCTACCAGTTAATAAACCGAGATTAGGGGAGGAGATAGTTAGAATTCATTACACTCTCGAAAAGATATTTTCTCAACATAGACCCAACATCTATGATTTTTTTTTTTCATTATTAAAAAATGTATATTGAAACTTTCCTACAATAAATATTAAATTGCATTTGTTTGCGCTTTTGTTTTATTCTTTTGAATTTCCCATTTTCCAATTTTTTTTTAGAAAAATGAGAAAATAGTTTCCCGTTTTAATAATACAGTATCTGCACAAAGAAAGAAGTTTAGCAAAAATAAACCCCTCCCTCCCTACCCTGAAACTTTGCATAATCGAGTGACATCCCATAATAAGTTTTGGTATAAAAGCCACGAGGGCCCTTCGCTTCTCCTTCTCAGTCGCACAAAAAGACATCACGTAAGTAGGTGGAAAGAGAAGTTGAAATCTAGGTTCATCCGCGGTCATCTTTTGGGCGGTGAAGATTACTACAACTCTCTGAGAATCTTTGATTATTTCTGAGTCGTTTTGAATAGATTTTCTGCCGTTTCTTCACCGTCTTCACAGTGAAAAGTTTAGGAAAAAGTGTCGCATTTCATAGTAAATTTTGAAGCTGCACGAGGGAGACTAGAAATGTGTACTTATCGACAAGGGAGTCAATAATCGAAAACTAAAATTTGTGGCGATTAAACAGTTTTACTCAAATAACTAAAAACAGTGCTTAAACAGTAAGATTAACTGATGAAATCGCGATGTTTTTGCAGCAAATGGCGGATTCGGAACCAGCCGGTGGTGGGCGCGGAGGTTTTCGTGGTGGATTCGGTGGCCGAGGCCGTGGAAGGGGCCGCGGTCGGGGCCGAGGACGCGGTCGTGGAAGGGGTAAAGCCGAAGACAAGGAGGTAAAACGAATTTCTTATTGAACTGTTAATAAATCAATCAAGAAAAGAAACTTTGGTGCGCAAAATAAGGTCCTGCGTATTTCCTTGCCCCACCTCCGAATGTGTTAAGTACCCTTTTAATAATTGTAAATTTTGCCTAGAATGATTGCCTCTCTTAGATAATCTACCATAATTTGAAGGAGATAGAAATAATAATGGTCCCTGTCTATTATTTGAGGAAAATTATATGGTACTTGTGTATGGTTGTAGGGTCCAAAATCCCTGTGGTTCACTAGGGCTTTTGGTCTTATATCTCAAGCCCAGGATAAACAAAAGTTGTGAACTTTCCTTGTGACCTATGAGACCTGATGGCAAACCTGAAGTACCAGTACCCCCCCTTCCAGTATTGCCAGTGATACATGATCTTGGTGTTATTGTTGTCATCATTGTGGGGTTTCATTAAGTGCAAATGAAGAAAGTGAAAAGTAGTTGCCCTTCTTCTTAAAACCTTATTAAAACCCTTGCTTGTTGTTATCTTAATGTTAAGGAAGTTACATGCAATTTGTGAGATTTCTGCTACAGGGAAACAAAATGGATCAGCAACTGAGCAATGATCTCTCTCACCATTTTAGTGGGTGCCAGTGACGAAACTTGGTCGCTTGGTAAAGGACATGAAGATCAAGACACTGGAGCATATCTACCTCTTCTCTCTTCCCATCAAGGTAAAATAACTCAAAACCTTCACATGCAGAGTTTCTTCATGATAAGGTTTTTCTATGGTTTTTGTAAGGAGGCATTGTGACTTTGGGATATTCAATAAGAAAAACCAATTATTTTATCCATGTTTAACTTCTTACACAGACAATTTAATGTCAATTACTGTCAGTAACTGGCAAGAAATTTCATTACAAAGTTTTAGATAAGTACCTATCCTGTTGATAGATTCTATGATATTTTTGTCAACAGTCAGACCTCAAAACAATCAAGTTTGATACAGTGGAACCCCGATTTTACGATCATCGATTTAACGATATTCCCAATTTAACGATCAACATTGTGTGCCCTGGCAAAAGTTACAGTAAATTGTATGGAGCAGAATCTCGATTTACAATATTTGATTCAGTGATATTCCCTGTATAACAATGGAAATCTGGCGACCCAAACATAAAAATTTTCCTTTGCAATGATATAATTAATATCACATACTGTAAAAAAGTGACAAACACCTATCAATGAAAGTTTTATTCAGTTACAGCAGTCCTTTGTCCTGTAGGGCATAAGACTGGCATTTCTGTCACCATCTTGTCATACTAAGGGTTATTTACTGTATCTGAGCCACTTTATCATCCTCGTCCTCGTTGTCTTTTAGTAGTTCTTCTCGGATTATTGAAAACGGACAAGAAATGACAACAACGATTCAACAAACAGCCATGTTTAATCCTCTAGTGTGCTACCAGTGCGCATGCCTAAATACAAAACTACGAACGCGTGACACGTGAAGGGTCAAAGTTTGATAACGCAACAGTTCTCTCAGCTTGTTCCACTGTTGTGGAAGGACATGATGTTGTGTTTTGGTTGTTGCATTTGTGATTCATTTGTCCATTGCAATGAAATGCATACAGTACAGGTATCATGTTTTGGAGACTTGTTGATTTTATTCATTGCACTTGGAAAAATTAATTGTTAAAGGGCATGTAAACCCACAAAATGCAAATTTTTCTGGTCACATAGTCATTTAGTATACATGTCTGGTATGTCAAATCTGTAATTATTATTTCAGAGCGAACGCATTTTCATGTAATAAAAGCCGCTCAAAATTCGAAGCCGTTGCCATTTTGATTGTGCCATCTTCTCGGTGACGTCACGAGTGGACTCTCTGTCGACCGGAAGTGAAAAGTCTCTCTCTTCGACCTTTCTAAATACACACGTGGCTACGTAGTTTTGGGTAAATTTATTCATTTATTCCAATATGGTTAAGCATTGTGCTGTTCAGTTTTGTAAAAACTCCAACAAAACATATCATCATTCTACACAAGTTTCCAAAAGAGCCCAATATAAGGTGACAGTGGGTTAAATTTGACCAAGTGAAACGAGCCGATTTCGTAGAAGCAAGTGAACACTCAGTAATATGCGGTGATCATTTTAGCCCCAACTCCTTTGAAAGCGAATCCTGTCATGCAAGAAATGGGATTTAAAAAGACGAGAAATGTAATTTTTTAAGAGGACCAACAGTCACTAAAGAATTCTATTCAGGAACGTACAGACAACATTCCTGCACCACTTGCTGACTCCTTTGAGAAACCATGCAAAGAAACAGCATTAGAGCAGTTTGTCACGCGATTTACAAATCAGCAGTAACAGTCTTAAGTTTTCGGCACGCACGTAATAATTGTACTTTTAATTGAAAAAGGTAAAACTTTCTGCAAAAACAAGAGCGTGGGGAACAGAAAGTGGCACAGAGTGGGACGAGCGAAATAAAACAGCAACAACAATAACGTTGTTTTGACATAGGTTTTAAGTACCCATTCAAAGTTGTCCGCGGATATATTGTAGTACACACTTCTTGAAGTCTTAATGGTATAGGGTAGCAACCAAAACAGAAAATGTTTATTAAATACTTTACTTTATATTTTACAGGTTTGGGGGCTTTAAACCAGTTTACGAAGAGCCAAAATCAGCACGAAATGTGCTGCGCATTTTATTCACCGCACAGGATGGGGGAGCTAGCCTCACATGCTTGCCAATGTAACCCAACACCGACGCACAAGCTGTCTATAGGCGACGTAACAAAATTTCATATAGAAGAAAATGGAAAATTAATAACTATCTAAAACCGTGAAACTCTCCATTTTTATAATTTTGCTTATATACTGTACATATTGAAAAGTTACGTGTCAGTCTAAGAAATGAACATACTCATGTGCTGTGTGATTGTCTGCGCCATACTGTTGTCTGAATGCGTAATAAGCCGTTTCTAAAACCCATACATCCAGGCAGCTGGATCGAAATCCTGGATGCTGGGTTATGCAGGACATTTGGATCTCCGGCCTCTGATCCTCTTTTTTCAGCGAATCTCTGCTGATTTCTGTATAGCAAACACTTTCGTGTGCCGTCGGCATAGGTTGACATATGCCACACTCGCTCCTAAGACAGACACAGCCAGAACGAAAAAAGAGAGACAAAACAAAACAAACAACAAGAAAGGAAACACATGAATAGGATTTGCTTTTATTCTAACCAGATACTGCCTATCATAGGCATTCACTACAAAAAATGCCAACAAATCGCAATTGAAGCAATTACCAGTCAGTGTTTTGAAGGCGATTCGTCTCACTCTCGGCTGTTTTTCATTCACTTCTTCCTGCACATTACGCCGAACTCTACGAGGCTCGAATCGATATGGTCAAGGCCCAACATCGTCAGAGGGTTCCGATATTTCTGCTACATCGCCGTCGAACAAATTAACTCATTTACGTCATTATCATGCAACGAAATTTTCTCCAAACTAGTGCTGCTTTCGCGCGCCGCCATAATAATTATACTAAGGTTCTTAATTTGCGTAATGTTTGTATTCCACTGCTGACGTCACAAGAACTCGCTATTGTTTTCACTGGAAATGAATCTTGGACCGAAAATTTCGTTTTTCTCCTTAAATATTTTAATCTGGGCAAAATAAATGTCAAATTCATTTTCTCCATCACTTTTTACGTTAAATGAGATAAACTTGTATTTTTGGGTTTACACGCCCTTTAACCATATCCCAATATAGTGATATTTTTAGTTGCAGTGCCGCCAAATTGTTAAATCAGGAGTTCATTTACAATGCCATCCCGATTGAACGATATGATTTTGCTGTCCCTTTGCCATATCGTAAAGTCAGGGTTCCACTGTAATTAACCTTTGTTTTTTTTTTTACTTTTGGTCAATTAGGAGCATGAGATCATTGATTTCTTCCTTGGATCTGCCTTGAAAGACGAGGTCCTGAAAATTATGCCAGTTCAGAAACAGACCAGGGCAGGACAGCGTACACGTTTCAAGGCCTTTGTTGCCATCGGTGACAGCAATGGTCATGTTGGTCTTGGAGTCAAGTGCTCCAAGGAAGTAGCAACTGCTATTCGTGGTGCAATCATCCTTGCTAAGTTGTCTGTCATTCCTGTGCGCCGTGGTTACTGGGGTAACAAGATCGGTCAACCCCACACTGTGCCATGCAAGGTATGTTAACTATCAGTAATCACTGCCTTTTCTGCCATATGGGCCACTGGGTTGAAGGATTGTGATGTGTGAGGACCTCTACATATTGTCAAGACTTCCTTGCACCTAGTTTTTTTTACACAAAAGTGCCCTCTTGTGTCTCTAAAAATGTAATAATGTCTTGCAGAAAATCTGTTGATGAGATGCACTTGCCTGGGGTACTTCCAGT
Organism: Siderastrea siderea; assembly: GCA_964030785.1. Lineage (NCBI taxonomy): Eukaryota > Metazoa > Cnidaria > Anthozoa > Scleractinia > Rhizangiidae > Siderastrea > Siderastrea siderea. The sequence goes on from OZ034973.1 coordinate 25,965,237, forward strand.
AGTTGCTGATGATTAGTCAGCTGGATAACTGCAAGCACATTAAGCAAGTGGTGATAAAAAGTTACATGCCACATGGCAAAATTTGCTTGTGTGGGATGATTAGGCAGAACATTTTGTAAGCCCTGTTTATAGTGACAGAGGTGAAAATTTAGTATATTTGAAAGCCTAGTTTGAAAACTTGAGAATAACAGTTCTGGTTTTGGGTACTTTTTATCCTGTAAATCTTAAATTGCAGGAGTAATCGCACTTCATTGTTGTTCCACTGTAAAACTGTTTGCCTTATAACTTGTTATATTTTTAAATTTCAGGTGACAGGCAAATGTGGCTCAGTACGGGTACGTCTGATTCCCGCACCCAGAGGAACTGGTATTGTGTCTGCCCCAGTCCCCAAAAAGCTGCTTCAGATGGCAGGTATTGAGGATTGCTACACCTCTGCCCGTGGACAGACAGCCACCCTCGGCAATTTTGGTAAGTCAGATGGTTTGTAGAACAGCTTGTCTCTGGTTTGGGCTTTTCCCGTTGTTGTAGACAAGTTTCATTGCCCTTGAACCTCATTGCTCTCTTTGCTGACTTCTTATTGATTGCAAAATCCCTTTCCGTCTTAGCCAACTCGGTCAATAATGAATTATTTGTGTTCTTCAACATTACTTGGCTAGAAAGCATGGGCGGCAATGGTGGCATATGTTGAATAAGTAGTGTGGTGGAATCCCAGTATAAATAAGTCCCTGGGATAATGAACGATGTTCTTCAGCCCAGCCAACAGATCCCTGATGTAACATACCCAAGTGTGGCAAAATCCTCAATGTAACGAACACAATCCAGAATCCCAAACTTAAATTTGCCCTGATACAAATAAAATATTGCCATCACGAGACTAACATTGAATGCAGAGCAGATCAGTAGAGATGCATGCTGACCCTAAATCACGTCGAATCCCAGTATAATGAAGTCCCTGGGATAATAAACCACATTCTTCAGGCCAGCCAACAGATCCCTGATATAACATACCCGGGTGTGGCAAAATCCTCAATGTAACGAACACAATCCAGAATCCCAAACTTAAACTTAACATTGAATGCAGAGCAGATCAATAGAGATGCATGCTGACCCTAAATCACAAATTTTATTTAATCGTTCAAATCTGGATAGTAATTGCACGACTAAACCAAATGATGAATGTTGCAAATAACACTGGTATTTTTAACTTAAAATATAAATCATTAACCAAACCCTGATGTTAGGAGGATTTTGGTCGTTTTCCAACAAGTCTCTTATAACAAAGCCCTGTGATAACCAACTTATTTTTCCCAAGCCCTTGGCACTTTGTTATTTCAGGTTTCCACAGTACACAAAATATGCTACATACACTAACCTTGAGGAGAAGCGTTATTAAGATGGCCTGCTTGATTTTGTAAGACCACACTACCCAACATTTGAATGGCTGATACTTCACTGTATCAGTGACACATGACACATGCACTATTAAATAATGAAGGTTTGACTGTATTGACACTGCTTGACAACCTTAAATTAACAAGAATACTTGATTTAACAGCTAAGGCAACCTTTGAAGCAATCTCCAAGACTTACTCCTATCTGACACCTGACATGTGGAAAGAGACCGTGTTTACCAAGACTCCATACCAGGAATTCACTGACTTCCTGGCAAAGAATCTCACGGGACAGCGTGCAGCAGCTGCTAAAGAACAAGCTTTGAAACAACAGTGAAAACAAAGCAAAAAAGCTTTAATAAAGTCTGAAATGTAAAGCCTGTCCTGTCTGGTGAATGTTCCTAAAATTCCAATGGCGTTTACAGGATATGAGAGAAAAAAAAAATAGGAAGTGGGAATTTAGAAGTTCACAGAAAATAAAACAACCATTTCACTTCAGTCCCGTTTGTTGACCGTTCACGTAATTGTGGCGGTAGTCTTCTAAATGAGCCTACAACACTTCAGGAGCACTGAACGGTTTCCTAAGGGTTGTTTGGTCACGTGACCTAAAAGCATTTGGCCTTGAACTCTTACCTTGGTTGTTTCACTTTGATAAAATTTATTACTTTTATCATTTTATTTTATGCAATGGGCAGAGTAAACCGCGCGTTTTGATTGGTCTAGGGAAGTGTGATTTAAGTACACACGCACGAATGGCATAATGAGCCGAAGAGTTCTGCTTTCGCAAATCATCTCCACGAAGACTGTAAAAGGCCATTTCTAGTTTTTTGCCGGATAACCGATAGTCAAAACTATGTATAAAACAAATTGGTTGATTTGGCCAGGCGTGTCTACTCTGAAAACGCACAGAGGCCGTCGAAACGTGACAAGAAATAGTAGCACGAGTCGATTACTTGCGAGCCGCAGGCGAGTAGCGTGCCAGATGTACATACCACGCTTTGTCGTCATCCGTGCGTCATCAGAGTACAGACGCACGGCCTAATGGAATTAATGTGGAGGCGAGGAAGCCCGTGTCTGAGCTGGCCAACAGTCCCCCATGCTTTTTATCCTTGCAAAACTACTTGCAATATTCCAAGTCATTGGCGCAACGAAAGGATGGTCAGTGGCGGTTCGAGACTCGTGCAGTTTGGTGTCTACATTGTGTTGTTTCCTTGGACAATAAACTTTACACCACATTGTCTCTTTCTAACGTTGTCTCTTTCGTGATAGACAAGCATCCAAATCCAAGCTATTTCCTTCACCTTTTCCCCACTCGCTACATTTTTTTCTTTGTTGACTTTGATACTTCTCTTCTAATTGACTTAAATATCCCATTCAGTCTATGTTTTGTGGTATTTCTCTCAGTAAACAAGTTATGAACAAAGTGGTTGCTCATAGCAACTACAGAATGATCCTTAAAACAAGATTTAACAAGTCTCTTTAGTGTTGGCCGGTGTGCGACGACCACTGGCACAAGTGCGGGCAGGGCTGGCAAAAGCATTATGGCCCTGCTAGGAACGCATTAACCAGCGGTCAGACCGAATTTTAGCTGCGCCCTCATATTCTCTTAAGTGGGACGCTCGATATGTTTTGTTTCGCGATTCCCGGGAGAATGGTTAACCAAGCGAAAAGAAAATGGAGCCTGATCACAGGTTAGAAACGCGTATGGCCCTGTGCGATTCATTTTTAAAACGTGCATACGAAACCCTCTGCAACTGTTAATCACACTGTCTCGATTCGACAATAGATAGTTTAAAATTGCTCGTACAATAAATGCGTATTGGCTGAGTAAGGCAGGGCTCGAGGGCAAAATATATGGTTATTGGTCATGGCGCAGCTCAACTAATTTGTCGGCTCCTCAAAAAGACCTTAATTACTACATGAAATCTTATCAAATCTTAATTTCGCGGTGTTGGAGGGGTGACACTTCGCAACGCCCAATTTTTGTTAATTTGGAGAATTTAACAAACTTTCTTCTAACAAAAACCAATATATATGACTTTTTTCGCGATTTCTTCGAAAAACGAGAAATTTTCATGCACCACCGCCAATTTGCCATAATAAGGTAGCTATAACTAATACCGAAAGTAACGAGGTCCGTTACTTTCAAAAATTTTCGGTATAAAACAACTGAAGTCTGGCAGATTCCAGGTGTTCCCATTCCCTTTCCCCCCGACCTGAAAAGAGGCCGAGTAATGACGTGAAAATAGTTTTGCGTAACAGTGTTTGTTGTGAGGAGAGTCCAACCGCGCAAGTTAGACTTTTCCAGAAGCAGCTTCAAAAGAATTAACACACCATAAAATTTATGCCCGTTCTATGATCTGTTATTGACGAGGAAACAATTTCATTGTTTTGATTGAAAAGCGTTTCACCAGGTCTAGAAACCTCGAGTTAACTTTTCAAGGCCGGAGTGTAAGCACAGTCTCATTTCATTTTTGCTCCAAGTACTATTCCGCAGGTAACCACTGTAAATATTACTTAGCTGCAGTCTTTTCTCTTTTGCTGTGGTAAAAAATCTCAGGAATTTAAGAAGACCGGCTTCTTATGGTTTACATGTTGACACTTCTTGATATGTTCAGTTTAGTTTTGTTTCCCTAGTTGCATTGTTACGGCAAAACCGATCCCTCCTGATCCGCCGCCGTCCGCCGAAGAATCTGTAAACGCTCGACATTTTTGTCTTTGTCCTCAAAGACGACACCTGCTTCATCAAACTGAAATCTCTGCGTACATGAACTCATAGCTAATTTGGTAATTCGTGCCTCGTTAGCTGTGAACTCATCTACAATTCCAAATCGTGAAATAACTGTTAAGTATAACAAACTACCCGCCGAGTACAGCTCGGCGCAGCTGCAAACAGGCTTTCACAGCTCTCTCCACAATTGCAAGTAACCGGTACAAATAACGAACTCGTGGCCCTCGGTTTTCCCAATCGAACTGCAGTTTGGAAGGTTTATACATTAGTCCAGTGATGAATTAATGAATTAAATTCTAGATGTTAAGGGCTTAGCCCCTGATTGTAAGAAGTCAAGTTAATGTTAAACATTTTTTTGGGCACTCAGGTTTTTTCCACTGGTCAACTAACTTTTAATGATCCAGCTAAGTGCCACGCAGCATGCGAATTTATAGTTTGTCATCTAAGCTTCATTCGTGTCTGTTAGCATCTTATACAGCAGAAAAGACTTTTCTTTATTTTTATTTTTAGAAAAGGTGAGATATGGATGATCAAGAGTATAGATCACTGTTGATCGCTAACGACTCCGCCGATGCAAATGTGACTTTGTATCTTTTTCATCGACGGGATCTCATCTGTTGGATGTCTTCCGAGTCAAGAATAATCAAACCGGGAGGCAAATATCTCCATCGCAGCAAGAAAAGTTTCCAGTTTAAACTTGTCGCAAAATTTGAAGACAAGCGACCAAAAAAGAAACTTCTAGAAGTTCAACATTGGAATGAAGATAAATTATTCAAGGTCACTGGACAAAGCGGAACCGAAACACCGGCTCTCATTGAAGACAAGTTGGCTCATTACCCAGAAGAGAAAAAAATATGCCTTCGAAAAATACATCGAGATAAAGAACTGAAGCATACCAGTAGAGGACGCAACTTATATGAGATTTTAGGGCTGAACATGGATAAGATACGAAAGATGCCAAAAGAAAAGCAAGCGAAAGAACTTAAGAAGGGATTTCGAACGCAAATACTTAAATGGCATCCTGATCACAATAGGGGAGACGACGAGGTCTTCAAGGAGATTTTATTCGCGTATCAAATTCTCAAGGATGAAGAAAAGCGAGCACGTTACAACAATCTAGCCGATTACGATGAGGACTGGGGCTGGTTTTCTCTTAAACGCTACAAGGCGCTTTTCTGGCCTGAGTGCGTCACAAAAGAGCAAAAGTCGGCTTACAGAAAAAGGATGGCTTTGTTTGCTCTGTCAGCAGTGATGACCGTCGGAGGCATTGGTTTAACTGTTTTCACTGCTGGATTAGTAGCACCTGCGCTCGTAGCAACCGGAGCGGTTTTTGGAGGTGGATTAATCGGAGGTGGATTGCAATCTTTGCAGCACACTTTGAACAAAAACTCTGTTGTGGACGAGTTTCGCTGTAAAGATTGGCTCATGAAGGCAGGGATTGGGTTTGTAGGTGGAGCCGTTACTGGAGGCGCGGCGGCAGGCATCACTGCAGCGGTAACTGGCATCGGAGGCGCCGCTATGGAGTCTGCCGCAATCACTGCTGGCCAGTACATGGGAATTGGAGCAGCAACCGGTGCTACAGGTGGGGTTGCAACATCTCTTTCCTCAGATGCAGGAAGAAAGTTTGTCGATGAAGAAAATATCACATGGAAGCAGGTCATTGGTCATGCAACATGTGGGGCTTTAGTCGGTACAGCTGCAGGGCTCGCAGGGGGCGCTGTTACCAAGACTATAGTGGGAGCCCAATCATCTGCAGCATCTGCCACTCTTGAGGGAGAAATCGGAGAGCAGATGGTCATTAGAACTGGAGCAAGACGTCTTGGTAATGCTTTGGCTCGACAGGTTCCACGAATGTTAACCGAGAGCGGAACAGAGGCTGTGATGGGAAGTGTATCTCAGTTTGCCGAGGAGCGTTTAGATGATTCTATGGAAAATCGAAGCCCTGGAGAGCTCGTTGAAGATGGGCTCAAGAAAATGACTACAAAAGTTGCTCGAGGTTTTGCTCGAGAATGCGGTGGTGCTGTTTTGTCTCATACCTGGAACGAAATAAAAGTTGATCGACGGATGAAGAGGGAGTTGAAGGATCCTTCGATAGACGTTGAGGCGAAAACGAAGGGAAGCAAACCGATCTCTCGTAGCAGAGTCAGATATACTTTGCTGAAAGAAGACAAAGAAGATCTTCACAAGTGGCGAGAAGACAAGTGCTCCGCTACCTACGAGCCTCCCGTTAACGAGGAGCCTCATAGTCTCGTGGCTACTCATAATCCCGTGGCTGACAACTTAAGCACCATCTTTGAAGACGCCCCAAGCGATGGACAAGAGGAAGGAGAGCAGTGGCCGGACGGCAAAGTGAAATATATATCCGAGGGAGCTTGGATTTCCAAAATGATTGTCAGCTTTTCCGTAGATGGTGAAAGAAAAACTGAGGAAGTAAGAGGTAGTGGAAAGTCAATTGACATCCCTTCCAGTGCTCGAAATATTGAGGTGAAATTTAGAGTGAGCCGTCCGATGTGGGGTGACATTGTGAAGTACGATCGTTTCCAGAAGTGCTGGTGCAAGCCGTATGAGCCTCATGTTTTTCGGTTTGACACTCCACAAGTTCGTACGTTCACTATCAGTGGTAATCTGTGGTGGGAGGCAGTGATGAGAGTCAGTGACGAATACCATGAAGAAACGATGGAAATGTAAGTGGCATGGACGTTATGGAGAGACTTTCTACGGTTTAGATTAAAAACGTTATTAACTGTCGATGGCAAGAACTTTCATAAAACGCCATGCTACTAATTGCAAATTACTGTTAACGTTCTGAAGATAGGCTCTTCCGTAAACTATATCTGTTGCTGTTGTTCCGAACTTATTGACTGAAATTACTACAGGTAGTTGTCTAGTAAACGGAAAACGTATCTTGAGTAAGCCCAACTTCTTCCTCACCAACAAATCACTAAAAAAGTTGTATAAGCGCAGCTCTTAGAACCGGGGTTTTAAGGTATTTACAATACACTCGTTTTCATTTGTTTCAGGGCGTGCATAGTCTGGTTATCTGATCCAACCATCCCCTTAGGTTCTTTAGCAGTGCCTTGTTGGTGGCATTTTAGGCAGAATAAAACTGTGCGGAAATAGACCCTTATATACAATCTTGTTAGCAAATTTGACAAGCAACCTTGGATTGCGTAGCTTAGTATGGCGTCAAGCCTGGAAACAGTAATCGTTGACTTGTTTAAATAAAGGTTGCTTTTTCCTTTTAAACTTGCAAGGATACAAACTGTACCCGGACATAAAAGGTCGCCCGCCTAGGATATTCTCGCTTGCATTTCACATGATTCCCTACCACTCTCAGTGGAAGAGCTCGAGGAAGGTATTTTAACACCGATACCACCCTCCCTTTTAATAGTAAAATGGGCTGCTCACTACCAGCAGTGTTCTTGACGTGGATAGCAACCATTCCCTAATTGCAAATAGTGTAAATAAAACGGTATCCCACCCATGATCGAACATTATGTCAATTTTATCTTAGTAAAAATACGATGACGTTTGTGTTAGTCACTTGTAGCAACTAAAATCATAAGGGCACGATTTCTTTTTGGCCAGCGATCTTGTAGAATTGATATGCCAATCTCTCTTTTTCTTTGTATCATCATATTACCTGAAAGTTTGTTTATTATGATCATCGAGGAACTTTGTAGATTGCTAACAGCTCCCGGTGTAGAAAGCGTAACTGGCGAGCTAATCATACGAGCAAGTGAGGTATCTAGTTCTCCCCAAGTTGGCGCCTCCCTCGGCGCTCGTTCACTCGCTGAGCAGACTGTCACTGAGGTCTTCGCTTCCAAGTATGATCCTCATTCGCTCGCGACATTAGCTTGCCCCTCCGACCTGTATATATCTAGGAAGAGAATGCTATTGTTTAAAAACATTGTTGTGTTCCTTGCTTATCCTAGACCAAGCAAAGCGGCTTTATCTCTAGTGATAGCACGTTGAAGGTTAACGCGAAAACTACTTTAATGTTGTGTTTTTAGTTACTCGCAATGCCAAGTATTTCTTTAAAGATTTTAACTTTTTTTTTCGCTTTAAGCTGGTGGAATACCTCATTTCGTGTGAAGCGAATTTGTTCAGAGAACTGAAATACGCTTTAGATATGATCTAAAAGTAAAGTTAAGTCTTTTAGAAAACGAGGTTCGCTCAGTAAGTTTTTGAGTCTGATTACACAATTGTTGTATACATAGGCCTACATATCTATTGCATTTAACCAGATTCAGAGGAGCGAATGGGAGTTTCAAAGAGGCCAAGCAAAAGCGAGAGTATCAGCTCCGGTCAATCAATTCATCACTTGTCCTCGTTAATCTTGTGCGCTCGTTTCTATGGACTGATTGACACAGTGTCTTAGGAACGTTACGTACTGTAATTAGTCGAACAACAACAATATAATTAGTTGTCAAATAAAAGAAATTGTCTTTGAGATTTCTGGGCCAGTTCCTTTAAATACTGCTCTAGTTAGACGCCCCCCCCCCCCCCCCCCCAGAAAGAAAGCACTTGTTTCACATGGAAAGCTCATCACTGTTAAGTGACCAGTCGCTCTTATTTGTTTGACTTGGTAAAACACTCCCGCGGGAAAGCAGGAAAAAGCGGGTGACTGACGTAAGAGTAAATAATAACACTGCGAAAATTATGTTCTGACAAGCTCTTTTTCAGTATGGCTAGTGTTTCACGTGCTCTGGTTCCGTTAACCAATGTTAGGGTAGTATTTTCCCGCAATGCTCACGTGTACGATATGGGACATCCCCAACATAACGGGGGCACAAATGACCTTTAGAAGTAGTTGGGGAAAAATACCAGAATCCTGCCTCGTTTCTGTGGGCCTGGGTAGGAATAATTTTTTCTGCCATTGAGCACTTTGTAAACTTCTGCAAGGCCAACGAACAATGAAAACGGGCACCGGATCACGGTGGAGCTAATCAGAATTTTTACTGATAAATACAACCCTAAAAGAGGTCAGGCCGTGTCTAACGAAATATAATTGGAGGTAAAATAGATTATTTTTCCTAGCCGTACAATCATCCTTGTTTCTTTGGTTATACATGTATTTTTCTGACAAGCTGAGCAGTTTCGGATCTGTTTATAAACATTGTACTGTTTTTGTCTCACTTCATGTATTCTAGGATCTTCAGATTTCTCGGTGAAACTGAGAAAAAATCTTCGCAAGCCAGTTGGAAAGGCCAAGAAGGAGAGTTTTCTCTATGAGAAGTACCCGCTCCACCCTTCCGGTGATTCTTTCGGTGTAGAAGGCGCGGCGTTCGTCACCAGACTTCTCCGAGCGGTTGAACACTGCTGAAAACTTTGAAATTTTGGCTACTTGTCCAGCGAAAGAAAGAACATTATACTTGGTATATTTCTTGTTTCTCGCAAGGAGGCCTGCCATGGCAGGTGCTTATCAACCCACTACAGTTAGGACAGAAGGAAGAGACGAGGACGAAAGTACCGGCTTTTGTAACCCGTTCCAAGGTCGAAGACATCGTGACTTTGAAAATGGTCGCCAACACCAACCCAGACAACAAAGCGAAGGAGATCGGCAGGATCGTGTGAATCAGTGGTAATTTATATGACTTGACACGACTTGCTGTCTCAAAATTGTCTGGTTGGCTTGTTTTGGTTTCCAAGAACACAAATATTTACCAAATCCAATATTGTCCATCGCTATCAACCAACACACAAAGTCACCGACCCTGTCAACTCTGGCGCTGAAATAAGTAGCCTATAAGCTACAAATCGTCGGAATATTCGAGTTTTAAGCTCGCCAGAGGTTAAATAGGATCCCTTGTCGTTACTTTTGAATTATAATGTAGCTTTTCATCTTTGTTTCTTCGATTTGCAGGTTATTTACTCGCTGTGTTTCAAGACAAGATGGCCAAACATCAGAGGGTGGAAGCAGTGCAGTCCCAACTCCTGCTGGCTCGGAACACCATCTTCCAGGGCGATATACGACAACAGAAACCGTGTTTCCAAGCAAACTAACCCGCGCACAGACCCTTTCTAGGTACGTACGATGATATCTCTATTGTAATAACAGAGTTGTGGTCTGAGAATATTGTGCATGGAATTGGAACTAAAATGTGACCTTCTCTAAACGTGCACAGTACAGGTATTTGATGTTGGTCACTTCCGGTTACATAAAGTTTCTGCCGCTAATTTAGTTCCTTTCGCTGGCAAGAAGGTTGGATTTGTATCCATAAACACGGCGTATAATTTTCTTTACATTTTTTGTTGGCCAGATGGCGCTGATGTGTTAAAACCGGTTTGTAAAATCGCGTGAGTAACTCGACCTGACGTTGTGTTGTTGTGAATTTGCATAAGATCATATTCACTGTAGGAGCAATATCAATTGAAGTATTTACTGAACATAACATAATTTGGTGTTCATTCGCTGTGTTAACATCTCAGTGAAATGGCTTACACGAACGAAGCTCGTGGTTCCATCGACTCGGCGGGTTCGAGTGTCTTTTACACTCAACATCACATCAACTTCGAGGATTTAAAGGATCAAGAATTTTATCCGCAGTTTATACAATATTATGAAGATCCAGACACTCCGAGACCCAGCATAGATCTTGCTCATTTACCTAGAATGACTGCTAGAGCTAGTATAGCAAGTTTATCACACACTTTAAAGCGAGGAAAGAGGTACGGTTCTTTACTTCGGTGTATTATGAAGACAGTAATTTTTGTTTGTCACTGTTTCAGAACCGTTTCGGAGTTATACCCATTTTCTTTGTGGTCGCATAGACAATGTGATATGGTGACCGCTAACTTATTTCTTCATTAAGGGCATTTTTTCTATACAGAAGGTGTTGACCCTTTAATTATAAAGCAATTTGCTAATAATCGACATTTCACCATAACTGGTAACAATTGAACAATAAGGTCATTATTGTTTGGAAGCAGGAAGGGTAACTACAATTCGAGAGATATGATTATCTGTTTTGAGTAAATTTTTTTGAAGAGTGACCTACAGCAACTGCATTATCGATCAATTGTGGTCAATCGTTGTATTTCACAGAAAAGAACTATTTATCGTTGTGTTTTTGGTAACTCCAATTTGGGCAAAACAAAATTGATAACTTTATTGCCCTTTGTAATTATATTGACCTTGAATGAAGACATGCCAAAACAAAGTGCAAAACCTGTTCTTACTAAGGCAAGTTGGAAATAATTAGGAAAAGAAATCCCTGAGAGGTACTGCAAAAGTTAATAAGATAGTGTCAAACAACAATGCCATTTCAAGCTATTTGTAATGCGCAAATCTACTTCAAGTGTAAAATGCCTAACTCCACACAATATCAAGATTTGTCAGTTGATAATAAGCTCCAAAAGTATGATCTCTGTTTAACTACTTTTTCAGTAGACTCAAACAGATCACTTTAGCGTGCTTGCTGCTGCTGGTTTGCCAAAAACACAACTTTGCAAAAGACTCTAAAAGTAGTACACATTTAAGTCTTCTTTTATTAGTAAATGCAAATTTCAGCAAAATCATCGTTATAAATACAGAAAGAAAGTGTTGTTTATGCTCAGCCACACATAGTGCACAAATTTTCCTAATCCCTGAAAGCTATACATTTTCTGAAAGCTGACTATTAAGACAGCTTTTACACTGCCTTACTGCAGTGACCCCCTTGTGGAGCATGCAGCATCAACAGTTTTACAACAGATAGTGCAAACCTCAGTAGTTTGGGTGACCATACAAGCTCAGGAGATGCAGTTCTTGGTTGCATGATATTAATTTGATTGAAACATTTGAGGAAAAAAAACTATGATTCATAGCTTATTGTTATAAAAAAGACACTTGGCAAGTGAAGTTTATTTGGTGATCCTTTAATCTAGATACTTCCATTTTCCGGCAGAATATACTTGTAACCAACAGAGATATATTGAATCACAAAAGGGTGCCTCAGATAAATTAATTAGTCTTTGCTACTCTTAATGCCGATTTTTGAAGTTGTGATCCTGTACCAATTTTGTGTAAATCACTGGTATGTGTTAATTAGTAAAAAAAAAAAGTCTCCAAAGTTTACACATATACTCAAAACAGTTCAGAAGAAAGAACAACTTTTGCATTTTAAATTTTGAGGGCACTTTTTTCAGTGAATCTTTTCTGTCATGAAGGCCATCACAATTTTGGAACGTGTTACGTAGTTCATATCCAGTCGCGTAGACAGCACTCATTCATTTTCAAGATGGTGGCCGCGTGTGGGGTCGGCAGTGTTACATATCCAGCCGGTCTTTTGCTGGGGATTCTGCTATGAAAAAGATAAAAGCAATCCAATCCCCCAATCCCGGGCTAAAAATTGGCAACAAAAGTCAACAAACCCTGCACCATGCCCACGTATGTCCCATCCCCCCTGGGATGGCTGCTGATAAGTACATAAGATCTGCAGTCATGTCAGTGTGGTGTCTCATCCAGTGGGGCCTGTAATACCATTTGTCTCTTTATAATGGCAAAACAAAGTTTTGTTTGAGCCTGGTGTGCCTCATCTCAGTGGTGGTGAGATGGAAAGTGACCTTTCTTATTCTTCCTTTTGCCTCCCTCTCTCGTCAACAGAAAGATCAGCAAGAGTGCGCAGAACTTTTTTGGTCTTGGTGACTGTGAAGAGCAACATGCTAATCTGCAAAGGAAGTGGACTCAGAGAAGAAAACGGCATTACCATAAACGCTATGGCGCTCTGTTGGATGAGGATGCTGTGGATGCTGCCCCACACCCAGGCAAACAGAGTACCATAGGAAGTGTCAGCAGCTACCAAAGCTCACGTCAAACTGACCCTAATATTGTGCGAACGTTGAGCAGAAGGGAATCTGTAGCCAGCTTGGCTTGGAAAAAAGTGAAGAAGATGAAAGATGAGCCTGGGGTAATTTGCTTTGTGCTTTAAAGTTATGAATTTTATGTTTTCTTGTCTCTCTCCACCCATGTGTACAAATGGCTACCAGCAAACTCTTAGGGATACCCAGTGCTTTCCATAAGCACCGACGAAAAACATCTGCAAATTTGCTCAAAGAAGTCGGCTACTCTACTCAAACCAGCTGCCTACTTCAAATTTTATTGAAACCTCTGGATACCTAACAAAATGCTGCGGATAAGCGTGTCGTATTCCATTTAGGGGGAGTAGTAATGCTCATGAATGTACTCTTCATGCCACAGATCCGCTGTTATCCTCCCATTTGTGTTCTAGACAACCACCATCTTTCTGATAACTGATCTTCCTCTTTTCCAGCCCTAAAGTTTGTGAAGAGAAAAAGCTTATCAAGCTATTTTCCTTTACCATTGCATGTGTCACATCTTTGAAATACTTCTTGTTTGCCATTGGTAATATTGGATGTGACAAATGACCAGTTAGAGTGTTCTTGTACCTGATAGCTTGTCATTTTTTCTGTAGGTCTATAAATCTCCCGGAAAGGCCCAACCAGTCAGTATGTTGCTTGAGGCTGGGCGAAGCTTCTCACCGGCTGTCATGTCACAGATGGATGATGATGAAGTGGACAGTGCATTTCATCCTGAAGGTGTACCTGTAAGTTTTATTTTTGGTGTTGAAATAAATACATGTAAGCCCTGTTGCATTTATAACATAACTGAGGCAGTCTGTTGGCAATGCCGTGAGAATGAGATTGGAGCAGATGAAGCCACCAATCATTTAAGGACGTTTGCACTAATTATCTGTGCACATCCTTACTGCACATGTAATTCACATCGCAATGTTATGCCATGTCATGCATCAAGCGCACGCGCTGAGTAAGAAATACCGAAAAATACATTGGTGGTGTGTATTTTTGTATCTATACACGCCGGACCAGCATGAGGCCTGAAGCGGCACTCTAGGAATAACTTTTGTGTTTTTAATCCAGTGAAGCTCAAACTTTGCAACATAACAGACTTTTCAATTGCAAACAATCGTATGTTTTTTGTTTTTCGATTTTAACGGGTTTTGGCGGGAAAATGACGTCATACAGATGACGTCAAAATTTTATTTTCACCGTATGACTAAACAAGTACACGATTTGGAAAGAATATGTTGAGGCAAATTCAAATGTGAAAAATAATTGAAAAAGCTTTATCAGTTCAAAAGATATTGCATTTTGAAATTTGCCAAAGTTCTAAATATAGTAGCAAAATGGTGGGAGATTCAAAATTCAGATTGTTGTATCTTTTGAACCGATAAAGCTTTTTCAATTATTTTTTCATATTTGAATTTGTCTCATCATATCCTTTTGAAATCGCGCAATAAGTCAGTCATCAGGTGAAAATAAAATTTTGACGTCATTTGTATGACGTCATTTTCCCGCCAAAAACCGTTAAAATCGAAAAACAAATTCATACGGTTGTTAACAATTGAGAAGTCTGTTACGTTGCAAAGTTTGAGCTCCACTGGATTAAAAACACAAAAGTTATTCCTAGAGTGCCGCTTCAGGCCTCATGCTGGCCCGGTGTGATATAAACGTGTTTAACTCACTCTCTTAACTGCAAGGTGATCCCATTCTTTTTTTCAATAAATCACTTCCTTTGATTTACTGGTTCTCTGCATTTTGTCCAAAAACAAAAACAATTCTGAACATGAGAAGTTTTAATTTTATTGCTATTTCTACTCAAATACGATCGAATTTCTCTACGAATGCAGGTATATGTGACTTACAACTTTATTATCCTTCTGCGAGGCTCATTTTACCTGAAGAAATATTACCAGTAAAACTATACTAACAGGCCTGTTTGTGATGAAATCAATAAATCAGCACTGTCTAGAGTCCTCCACGTAACTTATTTTATTCCTTGTAGCAAGAAAGCTGATTTTGCCTTACATAACCAAAGCTTCTAAAAACACATTTCCAATACGTTTTATCTCCAAAATAAGCACGGTGACCCCCGGGCTGTTTTGTTTACATGAGTTGGTCATTATCTAACTACAGCAAAACTTTGGAAAAAATCTGAACATGGGAAGATTTTGGGCGCGAATGTCCTTAACACTGTTTTTGAAGTCAATAATTTTATTTCAGTTTCAGAAATTAAAAGGTAAGGTGTACTTGTCTTTGTGTGACACTTGTGTGTTGTGCTGTGAATGTCTGGGCCCTGTTGTTCAAGGCAGGATTTTAAAAGCCAACCCAGGATTAGCATCAATTTTCAATTGACTTTTGATCCATAACAACGTAGATTTGAATAAATTATTTTCACTTAAAAATTTGCCTTTGGCTACTTTCAAATTGTCATGTAAAATTAGCAGCTGTAACTCTTTTAAACAAGAGAATCGGAAACCTTCGACAACATTTAACCTAGCATTAATGCTTATCGGCTTTCGAACAACCGGACCCTGACCTTTCGTTAATTTTGCATTTAAGTTGAGAGTTCTTTGTTTATCATGATAGGGATTTGATGATGGCTCCATCAATGATGAAGTGTTCTTCAGATTTGAGCCTGATAGGCCAAGAAGAAAAAAGGAAAGGCCAGGATTTCTACCAGGAATTGAAGAAGAAAAACCTGTTTCGCCTGCTGTTCCACAAGAGGCCAAAGACGAAGTTGAAGGGCCCCCTGCGTGAGTATTTCAAAGAATAACCCAATGTTTAGTGGAAACACTTTTTGAACCTGGTAAATGACAAGACTCACAGTTATCAGTGCACCCAACCTTTGTACAGAAGGTCATTGGTTTTGTCTCCTGTGATGTCCAATGTTCCTGATGAACTTAATACGGTTTTCTTGCTTTGTGATGAGCTTTAAGGGGCTACAGCTGTATGTCTTCTGTTTCAGTATCACATTAACCCAAATTAATTTTAAGGCCCAATATCAGCGTCCATATTCTCCTCACTGGTCTCCATGTTTCTTATGGCATTAGCTGGGAGAATTTGTTTAAAAGTCACATTTTATCTTATGTGATGTTTTCCTTATTAAGAGCGGATGTCTGTAAATATCGACCAAGGGTGGGAAATATAAAAATTTTGAAAAATTCCAAAAAAATTCTGTAGACTACCCTAGGTATTCTATTAATGAAAATATAAATTTTAGTTTCATCGGATAAATATTTTGGCGATACGGCGGGTGTCAAGTTTGGGTGCTTCACGGCCTCCGCCAGACCGCTTTTTCAGGGCCCGAGACAGGGCTACAAAAAGAGCTCGATTTGAATCTAATTCAAACATCATCCAACCCAGAAAGCTTCTTATCGTATTAAAGGGAATTTAACACACATTTTGAGTGGTCATGTGCTTGAATTGATTACGACTAGAATATTTTCCAGATTTTTAAATATTTACAAAATTTCGAGGATTTCACGCGAGGAAAATGTTGTCGAAATTCGAAGGCCTAAAATCACACCCGGTACCTAGTTTCAAACAGTTAAAGACATTTCACATTAAAAAGCAATCTCTAAGCTTTCAAAATATGGTTTTAAAACTTTGGGCAACACATGAAATGAATTTATGGGAAAGCGAAATTCAGGGAGCACTTGAGTGAAATTTGATCTTCCTGACTTGACAGTTTTGAGGTTCGGCTCGACAAACAAATCAATACTCAAACAAATGTTGCAGCCAAAATACCTTTAATTTAGGCAATCTCAAGTCCCAGTGTGATACATACGTGCTTCACAGACATCAGGTGTAAAATTTTACACCAATTTTCAGCCGAAAAGAACTCATATCTCGGCTTTGAGGTATTTGAACTTGCCTCGCTAATGTAAACAAGTGGGTCAAGTTCTTATCATGACACAGCGAAGAGATCAATATCTACACCAAATATCTATCCTGTCGTGTCTTGTCTAGTATATAGTCAGGTCTACAATATGTTTGTTTGTACCTTGTGTCCTTGTTTGTCTTCATTTCTGCAAAAAACTGAGGCAAACTACAGCGAAATCCCCGCGGGCTCGACGTGTCACAAGTCTCGTGGAAGTGCTATTACGTGAGTCGAGATTGCGTTACATAACATGACACACAGGGAGACCGGTTACTTCAGGATTATTTCTGAGTAGTGAAAAAAATTCCATCTCTAATGTACATGTTGTAAATATGCCATTGGAATGAGCTGGCAATCTCAAGTTTTCATACTTTGCAGTTTTAACCATCACAGACTTCTGATCCCCGAACGTGCCAAACAGTATTCATTAGCGCTATATAAATACTGTAACGTGTTCTTTTTTGTTGTTTGTTTTTGTTCCCCACATTTGTCCTGATTTCTATCAGATTGAGAAACACACTAATGGGTTGTGCAATACTTTTGCAATACCCTATTATACAAGGCACAAGTAAGAACGTCCGGGTACAGTCTGATCTTGCGCTGGCGGCATCAATCTTGATAGCCCGGTCTCATTCTATAAACTAGCGCTGAACATAAGTAAGCATCATTGCCAGCTAGTACAAGTCTGCTCGCAAATGTGCGACGATACAGCGTGCGAATATGGACCAAATACCCGAGCACAGAGTACGTGCGCATCGGAGAGTGCAACCGATCAATTGAGCGCCACTTTATAGACACCCTGCCAGCTGTGGTTTGAACACTGAAGCAGAGCTGATATTAGCCAGGGCAGGTAAGTTTGAGACATATTTTAATTTTAATCTCACTTTAAGCTGTACTCTGGTGTTATCTACGCGCGCACTGAGTTGCACTATTGTAGTCATAAGGTAGGTAAAAATAAAGATTTACCTGTTTTGTCATAAGTTGATTTATCAATGAACGGGCGTTAAATGCACGGTACGTTTTTTTGCGAGCTAGAGCTAATGTATTACACTCTACTGATGCAATTTTCTTGCTCTCGGTCTGATTTGTTGGTATTTTTCCACGTGATAAAGAAATCAGCAATTATAAAGCACGCGCTGATTGGCTACGATGAGGGGATGTATTATGGAACATCCATGAGCGAGTCCAAGCACTAAGGGACAGACCAAGGGGATAAGGTGCATTTTTTTTTGTTTTGTTTTTTTGTTTTTCCTGGGGTGGCATTTGTGCTTGATTGTTTAAGTTATTTTGTGTGATTTTTTATCACTTTTTGCTCTTTTTGTCCTTGCTCGAACTGTTTTCCTTGAAATTTGGGCTAGCACGATTTTTAGTTTTGGATTTCTACAATCGTCCCCTAAAATATCTAATGGCCAGTCCTTAACAAAACTCGGCAAAATGAGACTGAAAATATCCGCCATAGGATTCAAGGAAAATTCATTACCCGACCCGGTTTTATGCGTTGTTCTAAAATGCAAATTCAAGGTGGATGAGTTCCTGATCGCGGGGCAGATCCAGAACTTCTTCTTCAGAACAGCCGCCAGATTTCGCCATGCTGTCGCCCCAGAAGACAACGACGACGAAGAAACGGATGACAACAGCCGAGTGGCCGAAGAGGAGCAGGCTTTCTCAGATGCCCGCAACACCATCCTGCTGCAATGCACACCAGTGCACCCCATAGTCTACCATCGTGGAACCTGTGTGCGATGAGCTCGTCCAACAAACTCAGTAAGTTGACGGTAGCCCAGCTACGAGAGGTTTGCTCCCACTTCAATATGGAGGATGCACCCTCTGGGCACAGGAAGAAGCCCTATCTGGATTTTATTTTGAACCTTGTAGGTGCCTGCTCTTGCGCATCCTCGAACCAGTAGAACGAGTGTAACACGAACTCTTGACGGGAGCAAAAGCAGTTCAAGTTAGCGCTTTGAGTCAGGGGTTACTTGGTTTAACTTCCTATAAAGACTACCTTGTACCACTAAATTTTTGCGGGAGTTTAATTTTGCGAATGGGCGATTTTTTGTGTTTTGCGGGAACTAATTTTTACGATTGGAAAACACTGGTTTTTCTTGTTGGGAATGATTTTTTTTGCGATTTTGAGGAAGTCGCCTTCTATTTGAAATTATAACGTTCTCTTTTTTGAGTACAAACCATCGAATGCAGGCCAGGTGAACAGCATGTAAATATTACAATTCAGTCAGTCAACCAATGGAGTACCTTCAGACGATCCTTTTTTTAAAGCTTTTAACATCCAAGTACCTGTTAGTGTACCTACTGCAATTTCATCGTTTTATTTCTGAATGCTCTGTTTCTAATTTCATTTTGGTTCTGTAAATGAGCACCAACATGATCTTTAAATATACATGTTTGTTTATACATTTGACAGTGGAGTCAATTTTTGCCAAGAAATTTTTTTTGTGGGAACTATTTTCCGCGAGAACCTTGTTTCCGGATCGTCAAAAAACCGCAAAAATCGCAAAGCCAAACGGTATCACAAGAAAAAAAGGAATCGGCCCCCAGTAAACGAGAAAATTTGAGTTTGCCGAGTTCAAGTTATCAGGGTTCTACTGTGATTTGCATTTTTTAAATCTAGAATTAATGTTTCCTAAGAATCTCCTGTAGACGAAGTGGCCGTGTTGTCGGTCTTTTCTGTTCGGTATCCCTGTGTGACATGTTATGTAACGCAATCTTGGTTCCTGTAAAAGCACTTCCACGAGACTCGTGGCACGTCGAGCCCGCGGGGATTTCGCTGTAGTTTGCCTCAGTTTCTGCGGAAATGCAGACAAACAAGGACACAAGGTACAAACAAACATATTGTAGACCTGACTATATACTAGACAGGATAGATGTTTGGGTAGATTTAGAACACTTCGCTGTGTCGTTATATGAGCTTGACCCACATGTTTACATTAGCGAGGCAAGTTCAAATACCTGAAAGCCGAGATATGAGTTCTTTTCGGATAAAAACTGGTGTAAAATTTTGCAACTTATGTCTAGGAAGCATGTATGTATCACTGTGGGACTTGAGATTACCTAACTTAAAGGTATTTTGGCTGAAACATTTGTTTGAGTATTGATTTGTGTCGTGTCGAACCTTAAAACTGTCAAGTCAGAAAGATCAAATTTCACTCAAGTGCTCCCTGAATTTTGCGTTCCCATAAATTCATTTCATGTGTTGCCCAAAGTTTTAAAACCATATTTTGAAAGCTTAGAGATTGCTTTTTAATGTGGAATGTCTTTAGCTGTTTGAAACTAGGTACCGGAGGTGATTTTAGGCCTTCGAATTTTGACATTTTCCTCGCGTGAAATCCTCGAAATTTTGTAAATATTTAAAAATCTGTAAAATATTCTAGTCGCAATCAATTCAAGCACATGACCACTCAAAATGTGTGTTAAATTCCCTTTAATACGATAAGAGCTTTTTTAGTTAAATGATGTTTGAATTAGATTCAAATCGAGCTCTTTTCGTAGTCCGGTCTCGGCCCTGAAAAAGCGGTCTGGCGGAGGCCGTGAAGCGCCCAAACTTGACACCCGCCGTATCGCCAAAATATTTATCCGATGAAACTAAAATTTATATTTTCATTAATAGAATACCTAGGGTAGTCTACAGAATTTTTTTGGAATTTTTCAAAATTTTTATATTTCCCACCCTTGGTCGATATTTACAGACATCCGCTCTTAAATTCTCATGACCTGTTTGTGTTATAATGCACTAATATGATAAGGAGAAATTTAATGCTGGTCACTGTTGGGACTTAAAGGGTTAAAAAGCTAACATACTTATTGTAACGGATTAGTTCAGTTTAAAATTACTGATGCTAGTATTCTGTAGCTGTAAAGCAGTGTCTTTTGCTACTGATGGCTCAGATGGAAGTGGATTTCAACTTGGAACTTTGGCCAATTTTTTTCAAGTTCTTCTCTAGTGTCCTGGAAAAATTTCCAAAAACGTTTCTAAATAGTGCACTTGATATCTTCCACTAGATGTATATTTACTAGGAACGATTCATGTATGAGAAAAGGTGCATTGTTTTAATTTCAGTATCCATAGCATCCATAGCGTGGAAGGTCAAGGGATCAGTTCCCATTGGTGAATACTATACAGTTAACTTACCAAACACAGCTCGTTCTAGTAATATTATCTTGACTTGTCATGATCAAATCTGTTTATGTATTTCTGATTTTTCAGGAAACCAAGACCACCCATTCGTAGTGCTCGTGGGCAAAGGATTAGAGACAGGCCTCAAACTACAAATGCCAATCGCCGCGAGTATGGCAAAGGGATGGTTGGTAGATGGTTAAATAGAACTATCAAGCGCAAACGTTTGACAAGCAGTGTAAAACAGCAGATGGAATCACTTTCTGATCATAGGTAATGCACAGTTGTTGATTGTCAGTTGGATGTAAACTTCAATTCTACTTTTGCAGTGGTTACTAAATTATAGTACCTTGATTAAGTGGCTAGTTGAGTGTTCAAATAGACCTCTCTTCTTTGGCTGTTGAGTCATGGAGGCTGTGGCTGACTGGCAGCAGTTACATGTAAAGTTTCTTTTGCGAAGTTTTGACCTCTGCAAGTGTCAGGGTGAATTCTAACCCAAGTTGATCTAGTGAGTTCTGTGGTAGTTGCTTTCTAATGAAACCATTGGTTTCTGTGGTCAGAGAAAAGTCACTTAGAGAAAAACCTGTTTTCTCTCTTTTTTTCCTTTTCTTCCAAGGTCATGGAAAATTCAGGAATTTTGTATCAAATCAGGGAAAATTTAAGTTCTCGTCAAAGTCACAGAGAAGTCAGGAAATGTCATTTCATCATGGTTTCTGTTTCTTATAATGACTTAAAAGCGTACCACCGGTGTTTTTTGATGTATAAATTGTACAATATTAAATGACTTTTGCAGTACATTTCAGCTAAAAACTTGTCTCATCCTGTAGTTTCAGTTAAAAGTGGCTATCAATAGACCTCTGACTTCTTTTGAAGTTCAGGAGGCGACCTGCTTTCTCTTGTAAAAAATTCTCAGGTATTTGCCTAGTTTGGTGTGCTCTGACAACTTCTTGAAAAGTTATCTAAAACTCTAGACTTGTTCAGTCACAGTTTGGTCAGTGAAACTTGTTCTGTCAGAAAAAGTCAGGGCATAGTCTGTGATTATTTTCTTTACTGGTGGATGATATTTCTTTAATAGATTATAGGCCAGGCATTTTCTCCCCAACAAAATGTTCTGTCATTGTTGTCCAACATGTCCATCATTTATTTTGATGACCAGCAGCGTTGGCTGCATGGCTTAATGTCATCCAACACTAGGCCAACATCTGGCCTACAAAACATTGATCTTGGTCCATCATACATTAACACGGGGAACTAAATGTTCCAACATTGGGAGACCAACCAAACGTGAAATGTTTAGCCAGGCTAAAATTTTATTTGTGTATTTTCTTTCAGACCATACTTTACTTATTGGATTTCATTTGTGCAAACAGTTGTACTGATTGTTGGCTTGGCAGTTTATCACTTTGCACCGATTGGATTCACAGAGACGACTAAGGAAGGAGTGGTAAACAAACATGAAATAATATGCACTTATTACCTGAGTGGGAGAGTTGTATGGGAATTACTTTGCTTATGGGACTTGTAGCATACAGACAGGGCACAGTCAAGTCTGAACAATATAAATAAGAGGCAAAATAATATTTGCTGTTTGACTCATCCAAACTCAGTCTATAAACATCTTATTGTAAGACAACTAGTAAGCTTTTTCCTGTCAGTCTTAAGAAAGCTCAGTGGTGTAGTGATAAGGACATTAGGATTTTAATTGGTGGTTTGAGGTTGAAAAGGAACTTCACACTGTCTCTCTCTACCCATGTGTTATGAGGGTTCACAATAGCTTTGGCGGGGTAAAAAATACCATCCCAAACACAAGGCAAGAACAGCACAAAGCAAGGCGAAGCAGCAACAAAAGACAAGAAAGAAAACGCAACACAACAGGGAATACACAACGCAATGAAAGAGAACTAAAAACGACATCAAAACAAAACAGATACAATGCATGACAACAGCACAACGCAACGCAACACAACACAACCGCTCCACACAACACACAGCAGATTGCAACACAACGCAACGCAATGCAACACAACCGGACGACACAACACACAGCTAATCGCAACACAACGCAACACAACCGGCACAACATGACAAAACTCCAGACAGATATGAAATAGACGGTCGAGCTGGTCGATCGACCAAAAACTCCACGGAAAAATTTGGTCAAAAAACGCTGCAGGTATAAAATCAAATGTGCAGCGTTTTTTGACCAAATTTTTCCGTGGAGTTTTTGGTCGATCGACCAGCTCGACGGTCCTTTGCATATCTGTCTTGAGTTTTGTCATGTTGTGTTCTTCCAGTTGTGTTGCGTTGTGTTGTGTTGCGTTGTGTTGTGTTGCGTTGTGTTGTGTTACGATTCATGTTGTGTTCTTGTCTTTTCCCCGTTGTGTTGCGTTGTGTTGTGTTGCGATTTGCTGTGTGTATCGTTCTTGTCTTTTCCCTGTTGTGTTGCGTTGTGTTGTGTTGCGATTTGCTACTGTATCCGCTTGAGATTTTTCTATTATCATTTACCTTCGTTCCACCACAGGACGGAACAACTCGACCGACAGACAATGGCTTCACCAGCGCGACCAGCTCGACCAGCTCGACCAGCTCGACCAACGCCACAACATTAAGCACGACTTCCATCGTGTGTTCTCCGAATCCAAACACCCTATTTTTCTGTTTAGTTTTCGCAATGCCGACTGTATTATAAATCTCTCCCTGTTTGTTGGATCTGACTATCCGCCATCTTTGACAAAACTCCCCCTCACCTACTCCTCCCCAGTAATGAACCCCCTCACCTACTCTTCCCCAGTAATGAACCAGCTCGCTTCCCCTTGATGTTACAAAAACTTGACAGGCCAAACACGACTCCTGTTGGTCAAGATCGATAAAACGTTGACCTTCAAAGCTTTGCCCTAACGAGTACGGCTTTAAATTATCTCGGTCTTTTGACCAATTTTGCTTCTTGTGTTTTTGTAGTGGGTTTAGTTTGGAGGATTTTTCTGTGGTGACTGAATTGAGCCGTTACAACTTAGGCGTCGCATTTTTTAAAACTTTGATCTCTAGGTCGTATCTGATCAATTTTCTAGTAACCGGTGAATTCTTGTGGCTCAAGCGCACTGTTTGTTATTCTCAGTTAAATTTGACTTCTGATCGTTTGTTAAGCGACTAAATGTGGTTTCTATGCCGCTTTCGGCATATTAGGTACGTTGAATCTGGCTCGTTTAGGAACTTGATAGAGTTTTTCAGCCTTTCATCTTTGTATTTGTGACAATAAAGGATCTGAAATATTATCTTCAACGCGATCAGTTAATTTCCCTGCTGATGTTTGTAACGCCGGGCCCGGCTTATTTGTATGATTATGTTGCAGGATGTTGTCTTTCGCATCACGGAGTGTGATCTATAGACCCTTTTCGTCATGAATCTGAAGTTGTAGCTTCTTTGTAGCTATGCAACATGTAGTAGGTGGCTGAACTCTGCTTCGGTCAAACATGTGTGAGTAAGCCCCTCTTGAAATTGAGAGTTTCGTATCTAGGAGCTTTATATCTTTCCTCCTGTTCTTAGCAAGTCTGACGACCGCGTGTTCGTGTATGCCAATATGGACGGGCAAATTGATCCGTCTTGATTTAAGATGCTTTTTTCCTCCATGGTTTGTCTCAAGCAAGACTGTTGTTTCGATTCTTTCAGTGAATCTCTTCAGTTTCTACTATGTTAAGGTTTTGAGGAATGGTAGTGGAAGCTGTCCTCATTTCGTTGAAAATGAGGTATGCTACCGTAAAGTACTCGTGGAGCGGATCGAAAATGAAGGATTTCTATTCGCTAATTCAAATTAGCCAATCTGGTTATTGCATTTTCGATCCTAAGTGAAGTTGTGTATTTTAAGAAGGCCTAGTAACGATTTTTCTAGCAAGTGAGATTTTCATTTCTGCCACGAGGGCCTCTTGTTGATTAGCACCGATGTTTTCTTTACTTTGTTGAACGCAGGAGCGTTTTCTATGCGTATTTGCCGTGCTTTTTTCAGTTTATCACTTGCGTTTTTCTATGCACATGTATTGTGTTATTCAAAACCTCAAAATAATTTCCCGGCATTTGGGAAGCACTTCCTGTACTGGCAGACAAACATATCACACTTTCGTACACCAAAATGGGAACAGCTTTAGTCGCCACCCTTTTTTCATGTACCTTAAGTTGGAACTGAAGTTGGCTAAAAGATCATGTCTTTAACATTTCGATATGCTAACAAAAGCCTAACTTCTTAAAGAACAATGTGAGAAATTTCGGGGCTTGATATAAGAAGCTAGAAGAAATTAGGCTAATGTGTGAAAATTCACTTGTCCTTACTTTATTGCAAACAATGACCCTGAAAAACTGGGCTAATGTTTGAAATTCACTTATTCGTAAAAAAAAAAATGACCCAGAAAAACTGACAACGTTTTGTTCTCCCTTAAAGAAAATCAATTGGCCTCCTTTATGTTAATGTTATAGAAGAAGGGATCCCTGTCATAATTAGTGTATATCAACTACATACACTAGTTATACATCATCGAGGGTTGTTGCGTTGGTCAAGTCGCGTCGAGCTGTAGAGATGTTGTCTGGCAGTGGGTGAGGTTAGTTGGGATGATCTATATAGCTGTCGCAAAATCGGATGCACTTCCGTACCGCGGTACGCTGCTACTCTTGCCTTATACATACTTATCACCCAAGCATGCAATGATTTCTGTAGCTTTTCGTCACTCAGTTACCATGGTAACATAACGTATAATAAAAGTGTTCCCTATAAATTGAATGAAACGTCTGAGAAAACGCGGGGAAGGTAACACTAACACCTTGCCAGTGTATACTAACGTTTGGATAACCTGTGCACTTTGAAACTATTACGATACAAACATGATCAGTGTACGGAGATGTACTGAGGTATAGAAGAGGAAACGGGTCATTGTAAAAATCAAAACTATTACGTTACAAACACGCTCAATGAAGAAAAATTAAACTAGCCGTGAAATCTTGTGCCTTTCGTAACTTTAACAGGTGAAAATAAATAATAAATGCAAGTGAAATTAATCGCCGGATTGTGCTCTCTTGTTCGCACGTTACGGTACGATGCTAATGAGAAAAAACTATAAGATGAAAGAAGGATGTAATGCTCGCCTAGTTTGCTATGATGCCAGTGGAGAAACATAGGACATGTCGTTCAATATTTGTCGATGTAGTCGCTCTGTACCGTGCGGGGTTACGGGGCTACCACGGTACGCTGCTATAACTTGTCGCTCTTACTGTGTGGGGGTACTATTATTTCCTACGTCACTCTGCATAAGGCGATCATTCCTTGTGGGTGTACGGGGCTATGACGGTACGCTGTTCCTTCATTACTTAATTGATTGTAAATACTTTGTCATAAATTCTTAAAGTGGTTTTCACAGATGTTCTGGATGAAATCGCAATACTAAAGCCACTATACCCGTACGAAACAGATTACGTTCACGCAGTGCTGCTTTAGCGGCTATCAATGCCTACAGTGAGCACAACGGAAAGATTGCACGAACGCTGAGAAAATAAGACAAATACTGTACAAACGAACTAACGTATGGAGAAACGTTGAGAAGAGAAGATAAATACTGTGCAAACGAACTAACGTACGGAGAAGCGTTGAGAGATAAGACAAATACTGTAAAAACGACCTAACGTACGGAGAAACGCTGAGAAAATAACTCAATAACTGCACAAACGAACTAACGTACGGAGAAACGTTGAGAAGATAAGATAAATACTGTACAAACGAACTCGTGTAACGTACAGAGAAACGTTGAGAAGGTAAGACAAATACTGTACAAACGAACGAACTTACGGAGAAACGCTAAGAAGACAAATACTGTTCAAACGAACTAACGTACAGAGAAAAGTTGAGAAGATAAGACAAATACTGTACA
Organism: Siderastrea siderea; assembly: GCA_964030785.1. Classification (NCBI taxonomy): domain Eukaryota; kingdom Metazoa; phylum Cnidaria; class Anthozoa; order Scleractinia; family Rhizangiidae; genus Siderastrea; species Siderastrea siderea. The sequence continues at coordinate 25,992,079 of OZ034973.1, forward strand.
AACGAATTAACGTACGGAGAAACGTTGAGAAGATAAGACAAATACTGTACAAACGAACTAATGTACGGAGAAACGTTGAGAAGATAAGACATACTGTGCAAACGAACTAATGTGCGGAGAAACGTTGAGAAGATAAAACAAATACTGTACAAACGAACGAACTTACGGAGAAACGCTGAGAAGACAAATACTGTTCAAACGAACTAACGTACAGAGAAAGGTTGAGAAGATAAGACAAATACTGTACAAACGAACGAACTTACGGAAAAACGCTGAGAAGACAAATACTGTTCAAACGAACTAACGTACAGAGAAACGTTGAGAAGATAAGACAAATACTGTACAAACGAACTAACGTACGGAGAAACGTTGAGAAGATAAGACAAATACTGTACAAACGAACTAATGTACGGAGAAACGTTGAGAAGATAAGACAAATACTATGCAAACGAACTAATGTGCGGAGAAACGTTGAGAAGATAAGACAAATACTGTACAAACGAACTAACGTACGGAGAAACGTCGAGAAGATAAGACAAATATTGTACAAACGAACGCGTGTATGTAGTGATATATACCGAGCCAAACGCGGCCGTTATCCCATGACTTCATGGGGTAACGGCCGCGTCTGGAGTTTTTCTCTATGCCGAGTGAAACGAGGCCGTTAAGTCAAGGGATAACGGCCACGTTTGGAGTTCTTCTCTATTTCGAACGAAACGAGGCTGTTAAATGATGGGATAACGGCCGCGTTTGGAGTCGGCTTCTCTGTACTGAAGATTGCCTCGAAAGCCCTTGTCTTGCGCTCAGGAAAAAAGTCACCAAAGATTATAGATGGTGACCAGTATGCTTATGTCAAAGGCAGAACAACATTTGACGCTGTACCCTAAATACTGGATTTGTACCCTAAATACTGGAACTATCAGAATCGACCAAGGATAACATCAGAAGTAGGGTAGCTTCTGCTATACAATCAGCCTCTCTACCTGACAGTAACTTGACTAAAGCTGAACGACAAGCACTGAAACGACTGAAAACCGACGAAAACCTTGTCATACTCTCCGCTTACAAAGAGCGATTGACTGTTGTCATGGACAAATTAAGACAGACTATTATGACAAAATGGACGCACTTGTTAACGACAAACAGACCAGTTTTTTTATTTTTTATTTTTAAAGAACAACTAGTGAGCAGCACACAGCAACATATCTCATTTTTTTCCAGCTGTTAATCTCGAGTATATGATTTAACTAAAAATACAATGTTATTTGTTATAAAAGCTATTCTTTGAAGTAACAAGGCCACTTCTGAAATTTTTGAATACTGCACTACTTACACTAAAACTAAATTTGGGGATCTGTTCTGTGAATCTGAGCTCGAAAGGTCATTCCAGAGCACAGCTTTATTTATTTATTGTTTTTTTTTCGGGCTTCAACCTGTGCACATATTTGGTTTTGCAATGTTTCCATGTCCTGTCATTTAACTGTCAAGGCTTGTCAATCTCGTCGGATTATTGGCTGTTCGCTTGAATGAGCTTTGGCCCTAGCCTCCCATAGAAAGGCTTCTTTAGTCCCCTTTTGTCCTAGTTGTTTTGAGGAACGTTCAACCAATCAGAATTCACCTACTGCGCATATATTTGAAGGATAGAAGGAAAGACTTCTTGTCACTCTCCGAGAAGATCACATTTCATTCAAAATGGCTGCCGTGTTGTTTACGCGTGAATTTTCAAAATGGCAATAGCTCACTCTCGGAACGAAGGATTACCTTTTAAAACTAAAAAAACGAAAGAAGAAACTCTAACAAACACTCGACAAGTTAAGCCATGGAATTTAGAGCTTTTAGAGCGAAGAAAACATCTTTCGAGGACGAAGTGCCGTTTGTCACAGCAAAGGAAAATCTTCCATCTCCAAAGACTGTTCGAGCTGCGGACTTTCTGGGAAATGCTCTAGCACTTCTACGAGTCTACGGTGGAGTAAATTACACGTATTTTGTAAATTTGCACCAAAATAGCTTTTTAAGCTTAATTAATTGAGGGATTCTACGTATTCCTTACAGTTTTCGCAAAAGTTTTGAAAAACATACTCAGTTTGCATCAGTAAGTGCTCTTCAAAACAACTTGTACATGGAGCGAAATCGCTTGCGCGAAGCTTCCATCGAAGAAAGAATTGAAGGCGTTTGGTTTTTCAGAAACGAAAGAGACGGCCCAATGGGCATTTTCACCGGCCGTTCTGACCCACCCCACCCCCCAGGTTTAACAAATGTTAGCGCGATCCCGTATTTATACCAACCGGCGAGACAAAAAGTGTGACTGTGTGACACAATGTTTTGACTATAGCGTTACTGGATGACGTAATGTTTAAACTCTGATGACTCAGCTTATCTTTCTTATCGCTCTTATTTATTCTGCTGAAGATGCAAATTCAACTCAAACGTTGCATGTCGGTATAAATTCGCCCACAACTGAGAATGCTTTCACAGAGACGACGAAATATTTACTGTTTTTCCTAGACCGTGAATACAAACAGCGAGCATAGCAGTAGATGCTTGATAAACACGAACTCGAGCAGATCGTCAGAGTCTGGGGTACGTTAGGGACGGTTCATTATTTGTGGGGATGACCGGGTCGGGTAAAGAGTGACAGGGCCATAAAAAAATTATGGTCCTGAAACGGCGTACTTCAATTTTTTTTAAGCAAAAGACCGGGTTCTCAAAAAAAAAAAACCTGTCCTTTATGAAAACAGTAGGCCACTTAAAAAGTCTGAATACTGATTAATGTACCATCCTGCAGCAGTGCTGGAAGTAACAGTCGGTGATCAGACATTGTCCCACCAAATTTCGAAATTTTCCGACCAATTTTGTCATATGGTCTGACGTGATATCCGAACACGAAAAACGTCGTAGCTTTTTCCCTTGAAGATCTCGTTCAGCAATTCGATTTGCTTCGAACCATATTCAAATGACAACTGATACAGCTCGACATGTTTTGTTTAGCTGCAATACACTCCACATATACATAGCCTCAGACAAACTTTTCAGATAGAATTGAAAACGAATGTACAAGTGTGCTTTGACAATCGCCCAGTGATGCATTGTGAAGCTAAGCAGTGTTAGAATTGCGTGTATGCCCACAGACTGGGTCTTAACATGAAAAATTTTAAAAATTCAACCAGCTCTCGACCTTGGCGGTGGTCAACTAGCCAAATACTCGTGAATTTTCAGTTTTAGCTCGTGGAATTCTCCTAGTTAGTGATAATTTCGTTGCCTAACAGCTGCACTCTCTCAAAGTTTCTCTTGTTCTGAATGTTAGTTCGTACACTACTAGCGTTGTCGTACGTTAGTCCGTTCGTATGGTATATTAGTCACGTCTCATGTTTCTCCATATCGTAGTACGTTCGCACGATGTTACTGTCGTCACATTAATTGTTCTCGGTGTGTTAGGTCGTTTGTACAGTATTAGTCTTACCTTCTCAACGTTTCTCCGTACTTCAGTCCGTTCGTACGTTAGTCCGTTCGTATGGTACATTAGTCTCGTCTCATGTTTCTTCATATCGTAGTACGTTCACACGATATTACTGTCGTCACATTAATCGTTCTCGGTGCGTTAGTTCGTTTGTACAGTATTAGTCTAACCTTCTCAACGTTTCTCCGTACTTCAGTTTGTCTGTACAGAACTATTAGTCTTGTCTTTTTCACGTTTCTCCGTAAGTTGGTTCGTTTGTACAGTATTTGTCTTATCTTCTCAGCGTTTCTCCGTACGTTAGTTCGTTTAATTTGTACAGTATTTGTCTTATCTTCTCGACGTGTCTCCATACGTTAGTTTGTTTGTACAGTATTTGTCTTATCTTCTCAACGTTTCTCCGTACGTTAGTTCGTTTAATTTGTACAGTATTTGTCTTATCTTCTCGACGTTTCTCCATACGTTAGTTTGTTTGTACAGTATTTGTCTTATCTTCTCAGCGTTTCTCCGTACGTTAGTTCGTTTGTACAGTATTTGTCTTATCTTCTCAACGTTTCTCCGTACGTTAGTTCGTTTGTACAGTATTTGTCTTGTCTTCTCAGCGTTTCTCCATATGTTAGTTCGTTTGTGCAGTATTTGTCTTATCTTCTCAACATTTCTCCATACGTTAGTTCGTTTGTACAGTATTTGTCTTATCTTCTCAACGTTTCTTTGTACGTTATAGTGATGCGCTGCTAATCTACCATAAAGCTTCATGTTGCTATTTTGCAATAGCTCTCTTGCAGCGTTCCAGCAGCTCCCAATATCGCCTCTGCAGCACTCATGCAGTCATTTTTTGTCACTGCTGCAGCGCAATGAAAACAGCGTTCGTGCAATCTTTCCATTGTGCTCACTGCAGGCATTGATAGCCGCTAAAGCAGCACTGCGTGAACGTAATCTGTTTCGTACGGTTATAGTAGCTTTAGTATTGCGATTCATCCAGAACATCTCTAAAAACCACTTTAGGAATTTATGCCAAAGTATTTACAATCAATTAAGTAATGAAGGAACAGCGTACCGTCGTAGCCCCGTACCCCCACAAGGAACGATCGACTTATGCAGTGACGTAGGAAATAATGGCAGCGTAGCGTGGTAGCGCCGTACGCCCACACAGTAAGAGCGACAAGTTATAGCCGCGTAACCGTGGTAGCCCCGTAACCCCGCACGGTACAGAGCGTACAAACGACTACATCGACAAACATTGAACGACATGTCCTATGTTTCTCCACTAGCATCATAGCAAACTAGGCGAGCATTACATCCTTCTTTTGTCTCATAGTTTTTTTCTCACTACCATCGTACCGTAACGTGCGAACAAGAGAGCACAATCCGGCGATTAATTTTACTTGTATTTATTATTTATTTTCACCTGTAAAAGTTACGAAAGGCACAAGATTTCACGGCTAGTTTAATTTTTCTTCATTGATTAGTTTTGATTTGTCTATAAAAATGACCAGTTTCCTCTTCTATACCTCAGTACATTTCATGTTTGTAGCGTAATAGTTTCAATGTGCACAGGTTATCCAAACATTAGTATACGTTGGCAAGGTGTTAGTGATACCTTCTCCACGTTTTCTCAGGAGTTTCATTCAATTTATAGCGAACACTTTTATTATACGTTATGTTACCATGATAACTGAGCGGGGAAAAGTTACAGAACTCATTGCATGTTTGGGTGATAAGTATGTATAAGGCAAAAGTAGCAGCGTACCGCGGTACGTTCTGTGCTATACGGTTTGAGGTACATCCGATTTTGCGACACATTTGGGATGATCTACTTCATAAATAAGCCGGTTGTTGAGTTGGTCGAGTCGCGTCGAGCTGTCGAGATGTTGTGTGGCAGTGAGTGAGGTTAGTTGGGTTGATCTACTTGATAAATAAGCCGGTTGTTGCGTTGGTCGAGTCGCGTCGAGCTGTCGAGATGTTGTGTGGCAGTGCGTGAGGTTAGTTGGGTTGATCTACTTGATAAATAAGCCGGTTGTTGCGTTGGTCGAGTCGCGTCGAGCTGTCGAGATGTTGTGTGGCAGTGAGTGAGGTTAGTTGGGTTGATCTACTTGATAAATAAGCCGGTTGTTGCGTTGGTCGAGTCGCGTCGAGCTGTCGAGATGTTGTGTGGCAGTGAGTGAGGTTAGTTGGGTTGATGTACTTGATAAATAAGCCGGTTGTTGCGTTGGTCGAGTCGCGTCGAGCTGTCGAGATGTTGTGTGGCAGTGAGTGAGGTTAGTTGGGTTGATCTACTTGATAAATAAGCCGGTTGTTGCGTTGGTCGAGTCGCGTCGAGCTGTCGAGATGTTGTGTGGCAGTGAGTGAGGTTAGTTGGGTTGATGTACTTGATAAATAAGCCGGTTGTTGCGTTGGTCGAGTCGCGTCGAGCTGTCGAGATGTTGAGATGTTGTGTGGCAGTGAGTGAGGTTAGTTGGGTTGATCTACTTGATAAATAAGCCGGTTGTTGCGTTGGTCGAGTCGCGTCGAGCTGTCGAGATGTTGTGTGGCAGTGAGTGAGGTTAGTTGGGTTGATGTACTTGATAAATAAGCCGGTTGTTGCGTTGGTCGAGTCGCGTCGAGCTGTCGAGATGTTGTGTGGCAGTGAGTGAGGTTAGTTGAGTTGGTATAGTTTGTCGGGTTGTGTCGAGGTGTTATTAAAACATAACAAGGATTATTAGGCATGACTTGTCAAGAACACAACACCACAACGCAACGCAACAAACAATACACAATCAAACGCAGCGCAACAACCGAACACAACGCAACGAGACACAACATCACAAAACAAAACGCAACGCAACGCAACACCACGACGACAAAAAATACCAACAGAGCACAACGCAACGCAACGCAACGCAACACAAGGGAACCAACACAAGACAACACAGCCGGTAAAAAGGCAAAACAACGCAAGCAATACCATCCCAAACACAAGGCAAGAACAGCACAAAGCAAGGCGAAGCAGCAACAAAAGACAAGAAAGAAAACGCAACACAACAGGGAATACACAACGCAATGAAAGAGAACTAAAAACGACATCAAAACAAAACAGATACAATGCATGACAACAGCACAACGCAACGCAACACAACACAACCGCTCCACACAACACACAGCAGATTGCAACACAACGCAACGCAATGCAACACAACCGGACGACACAACACACAGCTAATCGCAACACAACGCAACACAACCGGCACAACATGACAAAACTCCAGACAGATATGAAATAGACGGTCGAGCTGGTCGATCGACCAAAAACTCCACGGAAAAATTTGGTCAAAAAACGCTGCAGGTATACTAATTTTTGTGGCGATATTCGGGATGGGAGCTGAAAACAGGAGTGGGAAGCGGGAATTTCAATTGAAAGGGGGAGCGGGATTTTGCATTTTTAAGGGGTCGGGATGCGAGAATCGCAAGGGGGAAGTAGCGGGATACGGTATTTAATTGCATGATCCGACTGCATGATCCGACTGCATGATCCGACCAGCATAGGCTGATAGAAATGTGAATGAAGTGTGTCGGCTTTCAAGGAAGAGTAGCCTGCATGTCAAGCTATTATGAGTCCTTTTGTGATGTTTTGTGTTGATTTCGGAGAGGTCACAAGTCACATGTCGTGTTGCATTTCTTGGCCTTGGTTGCGTTCTCAACTTTTCAAACCCTTTCCATTGAGCATTTGTTGGAGCAGCTATGATCAGCTACAGTTAGTCTAGCCAGTATGGCAACACCAGCAGATGGTAATGTAACGGCGGTCGTCAAAAAGGAGGTAGTCGGCGTCATAAATTTTGTTGATATAATTATATTATGAAAAGAGTGCGAGCTGCAGGAATACCTTCCTTCGAAAAAAAAAAAACATTTCCGAGCAGAAATTTACTGAAAGCAAGTAATATAAAGGCGCTGAAAGGTTTGAAATAAACTGTAAGTTAGGTGAGTCCACTTAAATTTATAAATCTTTTGTTACATTTCATTTTTGCATACCTCATAACTGGACCGATCTTGCATGAGCTTTGTGCCCCTAGCCTTGTCTAAGGACACATCCCACTTATATACAGTTGGATGTAGAGAAACAATGTGGAGAAAACGATTGTTTCTAAGGAAATGCCGACCTCCAGATCAAAACCAAGAAGCGCTTACCTCCCCACAACTTGAACAACCACCATTTCATTTACATACTCAGTAGGTTGTCTTCCAAAAAAAGCGGGACCGAGAATAGGCAGAATATCGTAGCAAACAATCTTTGTCAATTTTTACCTTTCACTTGTACCTGGACAAGAAAAGGTAAAAAAGGTCTAAAAAAAAATAACACAAACGAAACACCTGTTATGGTCGTTAGTGGCGATATTTTTATATGACTTCGAGACCATTGACCATAAAAACGTGTTTACTTGTCTTCTGTCAATTGCATAAAGGTATGCGAGGTTTTCCTCATGAAAGTAGAAACTATTTAAAAATTTAAGCGGGATCCGGATTTTGACGTAAAGACGGGCGGGATGGCAGGATTAACAAGAAAAAATAGGCGGGATGGTGGGATCTGAGAACCCTATTGTGGACCCTCTGTTATCAACTGAGCACCAGGGCTGGACAGATAATTACTGACCGTAAGTTGTACTGGTATGGACTAGTCAAAGTACTGGCATTCACACACCCATATTAGCACAACATGGGCAACCCATGTGGCAACATGTTACTCCACAGACCATGGGCAGCCCAAATAGCAGCACTTAACTCTACAGGCCACAGGCAGCCCAAATGGCAGTACTTAACTCCACAAGCACAGGCAGCCCAAATGGCAGCGCCTAACTCCACAGGCCATGCAGAAGCAACCAGGAGTGTTACTACACTCCTTGGATGGGATGCTTGTCTACTGTAACCCTGGTTACCTTAGCTTTTTGTTAGGTTACCCATAAGCATTTGTAAGTGTGGAGCTACCTTTGTGGTCTAATGAAAGAAACATCAGAACAGAAGAGTCAAGGGCGTGAACCACCAATTTTCCTCTTGTCACTCAGAATTTTGCCTTCTTGCTTTTGATATATCCACTCATTTTACACTTCTATGAAAGTTAACACCAGATGCAACGATTTTTGTGTTCTGATTTGAGGCATTGTCTCCATTTGATTTTAGATTGATAAAAGTCTGGCTGGGACACTTGTACCAACTAAGGTGTTGCGAACTGATGCTGAGAACTTCTGGATTGGTCCTAATCAGGTAAGACATGTAACATTATGAGCATGTCCAAGTAATTTGCATACTTTCAAATAAGCAATTGGTTATCCAGTCAATATTTGAATTCTGAATGGATGGTTGTGCTTGCACAAAAATACACAGACAAAAAAGTGGTCCTTATACATGTCTTGTTGCAAATGAGATGTCAGCCTCTTCTTGTTGGCATTGTAATTATTCCATTTCTTTTAGTTAATTTTTTGATGGTACTGAAGGTGTTCCCAAATCTGACAAAAGAAAACATAATTTATGGGATGTCTCAAGCAGTCTTCTTGCAACCAACATTTTTTCTTACAGATGTTTGAGTTTGGATTTCCATCAGCCCAACAAAAATCAAGTTTTGTCCATTCAATTCCATTGGTAGCATCATTTCAATTCTGACCATTAATTGAAGTGGGGGCTAATAAGAAAAGAAGGAAAGAGAAATACCGTAATTACTCGAGAAAGCGCCATGGTGCTTATCAAATTTTCGACTCGTCAGTGTGGCGCTTATTCGGGGGCGGCACTTATTCAAAACTGCCTACTTGCGAATAACACAGTCAGATGTATCATTCTTATATCTTTGTTTTGTTTATAACAATAGCATAGGAAGGACACAATAAAAAGGGTAGTTTTGAAGGTCTAAATCCCTTTCCACGTCCAAATAAATAACAAAAGCAGCAATAATAACATCAGCTGTATTAGCATTTCAGCATTAGCCATGTCAAAGATCAATAAGCGTCGCTTTGTTCAGCATTGTTGCTGGATGGATGCGGCGCTTATTAGCATTTTTGCCCCTAAATGCAGTGCTTATTCGGGGGCGGTGCTTTTTTGAGGGTGGTGCTCTTTCGAGTAAATACGGTACGTCTTCCAAAGTGTTTACATTAACTGTCCTCTTAATTTTCAGTGTCAAATATGTTTTAAATATTGAGTTTTGTTTTGTAGGCAGGTTTGATCAAAATGGGGGCAAAGTTTGCTCCGTGTATGCGTCCTGATAAGAACCTACAAAAAGTTCTGGAGGAGGAGAGAAGAAATGAGATTGAGACTGGCTGCTGTGTAAAGTCTGATGGCTCAGGCTGCATTCAGACATCACAGAAAGCATGCTCGGTGAGTCATGTTGATCAGGGGTTTTGCTCAATTAACAATCCTCAGTCAGCATTCATCTCTGGTTTCTATAACATGATTAAGCGGCCACATGTAGTAGTATTGTTGATTTCTTGTAGTGGGATGAAAAGGCTTTTCTGCTGCTGAGGCTTAAGAAAAGGCACGCATCACATACATGTTGTTGTGATGCCAGTCCACCGCAAAACTACGGATGGAATTTTGCCAGGTTTCCCTGATTGATGTCTTTTTGTCTTTGTTCTTTCAATGGACTACTACCTTTTTACAAATGGCATTATCTTGTCATCCGTTATGTTGTTAAAGGATAAAACCACATCAAAATTTGAAGCCACACAAGTTTCCACACGATAAAACTAAATGGCTACCAACAAAGATTTCCTAGATTAGTGATTTTTTTACCTGTGTGAGGAAAGCAAGTGTCATTTTTAAGTTCACAACACAAGGGACAGGGTGTCAACCATAATCCCTCGTCCACCATGCAGCCATGCTGGATATCAAGGTGTAGTCTAGGGAAAAGGTGACAGAAAATTTCAAAGGCGATTCTTTTAGCCCAAAATGGTTTTGATTTGTTGTGCTGACAATTTTACCACCTTGCCCTTCACTTTTTGAATACAGCTGTAAGTCCTGATTCAGTAATTATCTTGGTTTTCTGTGACTAAGCTGTCTTTTTTTTAATTTCAGAAAGCATTTGCTGATTTTTGGAAGTTTTCCAAAAATAACAACAAGACAAGGGTTGTTTGTGGACAAGACCCAGAGTGAGTATTTGAAACTTGTTCTGTTTTGTTGAAAGATTAGCATGTTTTGTACAATGATTATGAGAGGTAGGTGTAGCTAAGCGTTGCGTACCAGCTTCCAGTGAATTTCAGTAAGAGAGAGAGCCTACATGTAGGCTCTCTTCAGTAATTGCCACAACCTGGTCACTGAAGCTGAATTGTCATTTAACAGGAACTGTTTAGACCCACCATCTATACCACCAGATGAATGGGATCCGCTAGATATCACTAAATGGCCGGTAAGTTCTAAGGAATATCATGCAAGTGAAGCTGTGGCTCAACCTGGTCTCTAGTGACCAGTGGGAAGTGTGAGAGTTGAACCCTTTAATCCCTTACATCAAAGTGAAAAATCTCCTTTCTTGTCCCCATACATTATTTGTAGAAGTAGTGGGAGGAGGTTGTTAACATATCAAGAAAATTGTTCTTGGGTGATCATGTCCTTTACACTCGTGATCTCTCTGTTTGATGAAGTAGTCAAACGTTGCCTTCAGTTTTATTATGGTATAAACAATCAGAAAACAGTTTTAAAAAGATTGCGGTCAGTTAATTCATAATTTCATCGACTGGCTTTTCGTATTATTTCTGTGTATTCTACGTGGAACTTCAAATATCCCTAACCTTTAGACTACGCTTTTTTTTCTTGAGAACTCGTGGCCTTAGGCAAAAGGAGCCCTTTGAGTTGCGAAATTAAGGAAAACACTTTGAGAAAGGTGATTTCTATGTGGTTGCTTCTGCAAACGTCCATTAGTTAACCAGACAAATTTCAACGTAGGTTTGTAAGAAAAACAAGCGCAATTTGTCTCCTGGGGATTACCCGCACATGACCTGTGAAATCACCGGCCGACCATGCTGTATGGGAAATGAAGCCAAATGCAAGATTGTCAGCAAAGATGAGTGTGATTTTCATAATGGCACCTACCACGAGAATAAGACACTTTGTTCTCAGGTTAGTGGCTTATCTGTTGCTAATGTGAAATGCAGTGAGTTTATAGACCTGGAATAAACTGCAAGCAAGTAAGGTGGAAGAAACTGCATTGCTTCCACAATTATGATTTGCTGACTAATGTTCGTAGGGTTACATAAGCAATTCTCAAGGTCTCTGATTAGGGAGGTGGGGGCATTCGTGTGTTGTATACCAGCTTAAGCATTTTTAAAGAAGCTAAAAGACATTCAGGTTCCCAATACCGTATTTACTCGAATAAGTGCCGCGGCGCCTATTAAATTTTTCGCGCCTCAAATGCAGCGCTTATTCGAGGGCGGTGCTTATTCGAGTAAATACGGTATGAAAGGGGCATGTCCTGATAATTGTCGTCTTCAGTTGCCCGTTAACTAAACAAGCATAGCAACTGGTAAATAACGTGTACGCCGGTGTTACTATCATTGCTGAAAAGGGGTTTCATTTCTGGAAGAACTTTCCTCTAGAACGTGACAAATTTTTGCCTCATTTTCTACCGCCTCCTCCTTGTTTAACACATCTGAAGCACCTAGTCACAGAGGTACCAAGTAACAATATGGTTTATTCGCGTACGTTTTGCATTCTCTTTTATTCGGTCAATGACTTAGAATGCTGTTTTATCGTTTGTAAGGTGGATTGCCTCAGCGACACTTGTGGAATGTTGGATTTCCATCGCAAGGATAACCCTGACCAGGTGTATCGCCTCTGGATGGCAATATTTGCTCATGCTGGGTAGGAAATTGCTACAGTACCTACGTAATATTTTGTACTTTTGTATGAGCATTGTCTCTGCCCTTGCGCTGTTTCCAGAGACAAGAAACTTTGCTTGTGATCGTGTGATGACCCACAACCAGTTGCACAGAGAAATTAAACCATGTTCATAAATCACTATGTTTGCTCTCCCCCCCCCCCCCCCCCCTGCGCGCTTTGTTTTGCCGTGTGGGCCGGCTGTGTCTCGAATGGGACTTAACCTTTCTACTTGTTTTAAAGGGGCATAGTCACGAGGATTTCACAGATTTTTGGTCAAAACTGTGCTAATATTATCGGTAGCTCACTTCATCCATGCCCAACATTGTGTTTGAACATTTAAAGGAACATATTAAGTTAATTTTATTAAGAGAAAACAAACCATGACCATTAAATATCGAGTGAGTGTCAACACGCTGAAAGAATTTAAAAAGTTTAGCCTCATTTTTTTCAAATTTCAATCCATTTCCATCCATGCCATCCGTAGCAACAGACGACAGTAACAAAACTAGACCATTGTTTGTGGGCGTTCATTGATGTGAAGACATATTTTTGATTTTTAAAGTGAACTAAAATAGCGACCATGCCCCTTAAGTGCGCACTACTCTCCAATGGGTGCAGTCTTGTGTTTACCCTGAATCTTACATTGTACGAGTCTAAATTATTTGCTACGTTGCATGGCTGAGGTTTCAATGGTGGAAATTATTATCGTTTTCATCTAACCACGGCGCGTCACCAAAAAACACGACCTAAATTAGTGTCAAACATTGCATGTTTTGGCATCGAACATTATAAGTCTGAATCTACGTCAAACGAACTTTCGCTTTGTCCGCTTTCGTAATTATCGAGCTGAAACCAGTGGCGGATCCAGCATTTTTGAAAGGGGGGTAACTGACTTGACAGAACGATATCGGAACAATCAAAGACAAAATCGCCTCATTGATAGCTCTGCTCCCTTTCATAATTTCAAGCTTAAACGACCCCAAAGAGGGGGTGGCTAGCCGCCCAATCCACCCCCCCCTCCCCTGGATCCGCCCCTGTGAAACTTGTTTGTTTTTTAGACATTTTACATGCTTTGATATACTTTTACATACTCTGAGCGCCAAACATCACGGAACGACTTGTCAAACCTGAAATGTTTCAGTGATGACAAGACATATTTCGCTGTATACCAAAGTCGATCATGTTTTTTGGTGTCGTACCACACTTAGAAAAAATACCGGTATTTGTTGCTCCAACTAGACCCCATTTTGTAATGGACACCTTCCTGCATGTGAAAGCTCAAGCGTGGTCCTGGTTCTATAATTAATTCCAAGAATATCTTATCATTTGTTTCAGCATTATTCATCTAGCATGTACGCTTATATTTCACTTCACCATCATGCGGGACCTGGAAAAGATGGCGGGGTGGCTCCGCCTGTCAATCATCTACATATTTAGCGGGATTGGTGGATATCTGTACAGCGCTATCCTTCTTCCATACCAAGCAGAGGTAATCAATCTATCTTGGCGTTCATTGTTTTTAGGGCATTCTTCTAGAGAGAGGTCCTTCAGAGAACGGAACCCAGACCAAACAAATCTCGTCTGGGACAGTTTCAACCAAAAATTCAGGGTTGAATGTGGAAAATTTAAAGGTGGTAGATAAAACAGCAGCGTGTAGACGTCTCCTTTTTCCTTTGAGGCGTCTACACGTAGGCTACGAATGGAACAGCAATGACCGTTTGGCGGCACCCATGAGAAAAAGAAAACCTGATGCTTAGCTGTGTTAGCATGTTTTTCCGCATTTGTCACAGGATCTCGTCGTGCTTACAACCGGTGGCATGTTTCATCGCGTTTCTTCCTGGTGAGCATGCTTTCCTGCAAGTCACACCTGTTGCATGTTTTCCCGCGTTTGTCATTGGTTGCTTGTTTTTTCCGCGTTTGTCATTGGTTGCTTGTTTTTCCCGCGTTTGTCATTGGTTTCTTGTTTTCCCGCGTTTGTCATTGCTTTCTTGTTTTCCCGCGTTTGTCATTGCTTGCATGATTTCCCGCAAGTGACACCGGTTTTCCCGCGCTTGGTACCGGTTGTTTGTCCTCCCAAATTTCAAACTGAATACATACTTTCCCGCGCTTTGCACTGTTTGCAAGGTTTGGTTTTCCGGAGCTGTGATTGGTTCATTTGTTTGTTTGTGTTTGTTGTGATTACCTTCATGTACATGTAATTACCGTAGTCTAGTTTTCGTTAAACAGCAGACAAACCTTCTTATTGTTGATTTTTCCTCAGGTTGGTCCTTCCGGCTCTATATTTGGAATAATCGCGTGTCTGTTTGTTGAACTGTTCCAGAGCTGGCAGATGATTGCCAGGCCATTTACAGCTCTGTCCAAGCTGTGCGGGATAGTTCTGCTTCTGTTGCTCATAGGGCTTCTTCCTTACGTCGATAACTTTGCACACATGATCGGTTTTGTCTTCGGCTTTTTACTGGCCTTCATCTTCCTTCCCTTTATTTCGTTTGGTGAGTTTGACAGACGAAGGAAGCAGATTCAGATTATTGTGTGTTTTGCGCTGGTTATCACATTGTATGTGGTAGGATTTTTGGTGTTTTATATCTATCAAGGATCCAGCTGTAATGGCTGCGAGTACTTGAACTGCATTCCATTCACTGAAGACTTCTGCAAGCCGTACAACCTTGGACAAAACCTGCAACCTAGGACAACTTAGATGATGATTGATTGTGTGGATTGTCGGCACTGTCTTCTGGATCCTGTACTTTTCTTGGCATACTGACGAGAAAAATGCTTTGGTGATAGCGTGAAAATCCAGCCCCAGGAGGGTTTGCAATCGGTCCATGACATTTTAGAGAAATAGAAATAATCAACCCGTGTCAAAAGCAAAAATAAATTATACTAAGCTTTTGGTGACCAATGTTCACCAACCTCATAGTGGAACTGACTTTAGAAAGTAGAAAACTGAAACCCTCCTGGTGAGATTTTTATGGTGGTATACAGGCGTTGCTAAGAGACAGAAAGCCCACTGGATGTCTTCCTGGGCGTTTGCGCGGTAAGTGAATCACGTGCAAGGAACAGCGTGCTGTCGCACACATTGGATCATGACAGCTCTTCTGTTACAGAAGAACACTGATTTACAATCATATAGAGCGGTTTTCAGTTGAGTGTCAAAGGTAATTAGCGTTTGCTTAGAATTTGCTTTATTTCGCTCTGTGATTGGTTAAAACATCTCGCGCTATTTTCTCGACTAATCAGAAGAAAAAGAGAATCAACTGTGACTTGCTTGCACTCGTTTTCCCGCGCAATGCGCCGGTTACATGTACTTTCTTCGAGTTCTGATTGGTTCATCGAGCAATTTGTTTTTGTGATTACCCAGGTTAATTACTTTGGTTTCGGTTTTACTACACTCAATGGAAAACCGCTCTGGCGTACAAACAGTATCTTGGAATTAAAAATAAGGAGCAACTATATTCTTCAGACACTCCTTGCACACTTTTTTTGAAGGAGCCAGATAAATATGGGCTCTGTTGTGATGGCATATATCAAAGTATTCTATAATTTTGGCAAAAATAACAGCAGCTTATAGTTTAAGTCACGAGTGCATGTAGAATGTACCGTATTTCTTCGAGAAATAGCTCCCCCCTCCTCCTCTGGAACTTTTCGAAATATTTACCACAAAGACTCTGTAAAAAATCCCCTTGAAAGTTATCCTCCAATAGTCGCCATCTTTTTAATCACATTAACAGTAATCACCGCTGGCTATTACTTGAAGAAATACGGTATCTGTATTCATAAAGTCGTAACAATGGACGAGAAAAAAAAAACTTATTTTCTGCCTTTTTTGAAGTTGTACAATGATTTGACGAGTGAATAATTTATTGCAAACTCTTTTAAGAGTATGTACTTTTGTCGGAGGAGTGAACTTTTTCAACTGTAAGAGAATAACTGCAACAACTCGGGAAGAAGGTCCCATTCCGCAATTCAAGTTAACATGCAACTTGCAACTCCAAACCATCGCGAGTAAACTCCCAAGTTCGTTTTCATACGCTGCGAGTAATCCCCTGTCGTTACGAAAGGTCAGAAGGTTCTTTCTTGCAATCTTGTTGCTGCCTCTTCCCCAGGCGTCCCTTTTTGGTATGGTGGTGCGCGTGGCGTTGTGGGATAGGTGTGTGCAATGACTGCTCCACGTTTTTCATCCTTCTCACGACGCGCCGCGCTCCCTGTTTGTCCGCGCTTTACCTGTGCCTGGGGACGAGGCAGATCTTGTTGCATGGATTCATATTTTCATCGTAGGAAAACGCGCAGCCTCTTGGTACAAGAGGCCAATTTTTTTGTCAACGAAACGCGCATGCAAGCAGCCGACACTGTCAAAATTTTTATTTCTACACTTGTCATTGCTGCGATCTAGTAATCCTTCCATCCGTCTTATCAATCTATCCGTCCGTCCGTCCGTCCACCCGTGGATTCGATCAATCAATCAATAGCCTACGCGGAGACGTCTCCTGTTTCCTTTGAAGCAAGGTAAATATGAGACGTCTACGCGCAGGCTATCAAACAATGGAATCCATCGATCTGGAATCCTTTCTCTTCTCTTACTATTAAGCCTTTTTTTGTGTAATTCGCCAACGTGAGCAATAAAGGAAACAGCCGGTAGCATGCCTTGAGCCCTTCGCATTGACAACTAGAGGCACATGCTGCATAGGTTGCTTCCTGTTATAAACCCACCCGGTTGATTGGTCCACCAGTTTGTTAACAAAACATGATTCCAGTTACTCCCCTCCTCGATATAAGCATGCCAAGTCTCCTAAATGGCTTACGCCAAACCATGATGTTCTAACCTGCGTTCAAGCACTGTTTTGGTTTCGCTCGGGAAAGACGAAACGAAAATTCGCGAGCGAATTAAGTTAGAGAATATGAGAGCGATGCCAAACTTCGGCCTGATCGCTGGTTGGGGATGTTAGGGGATATCGTTTTGGTTGTGTTTCGATAAGTCGAGAAAATCTGGGTTGGGGATCCCCCATCATCTTGGATTTTTCTAAAATACGAAAACCATTTTTAAAGGACGTCTAGGATTTAACTAGAAGAGCGTCTTAAACTCTGCCTTGTGTCACAGAAGCTCATCTCGCGATTGGATGTTTTAGCTCCTCGATTTGTAACCGACTCCGATAATTAGACAAGGTATCTCAGCTAAAGATTAGTAAAAGTTTGAGCTCTGGGAAAAGCTCTCAATCGAAAAAACGAACGCTAGAAGGTGTGTTTGGTGAAGATGCTGGGGAAGGCCTCAGAGACTCGTCGCATCTATAAAAGGGCAAGCGAAAGCAGAGCGGAAGAAACACATTTGAGGCAGTCCTGCAGTTCAAACATTTCCGGTTAATGACGGCACAGCTTGTTTCTAGTTTACAGGAATTGATAAATGAAGAAACAACAAAAGCTAAATGTGAGTACTATATTGTGTTGATAAGGTAAATTAGCCACCGTAAAGAAATTCAAAAGCTGACGTTTCGAGTGTTAGCCCTTCGTCTGACTTCGTCAGAGCCTATATCCTCATCAACTCAGTTGATAAATCCAAATTTTGTGTTAACTTCTCCGCTGAAGCAGTACCACAATATCTTTAAAAACTAACCTCTTTACAATATTGAGCTGTAAGCGATACACCACAAGGATACTCTATCTTGCACAG
Organism: Siderastrea siderea; assembly: GCA_964030785.1. Classification (NCBI taxonomy): domain Eukaryota; kingdom Metazoa; phylum Cnidaria; class Anthozoa; order Scleractinia; family Rhizangiidae; genus Siderastrea; species Siderastrea siderea. The sequence goes on from OZ034973.1 coordinate 26,010,021, forward strand.
CAGTGCCTCTGACAGACACTGAGCTTGTACTATTTTTGGACAAGGCATTTTACTCCTTTAGAACTGATTAAGGTCTGAGGTCTGTCAGGTTTTATAAAACTAACCGCAACTTTTTAGCTAGTTATTTTCCATTTCTCTACGCTACGCTTTTTAAGGCATTTGAAATTATTCAATACAGCCCTTTAGAAGTACATTACATCAACTTCTATAAGTGCTTTAATCGCCTCCTGAAATTTGTTAATATTCACTGATAAAACCAATGAAAGTACAATTATTTCCGTACATAACTGTGGTTTAACTAAAGAACCTGCCAGGTTGCCTAGAGAATTTACGATAAGCGAGTGACAAATTTCCCTCCACAGTACAATAATTGACAATAAGTCTCTCATCGCGCTATGCACATTCACGACTTAAAAAAGGAAAACAAAGATTTAGACGGTAACCTGTTAGTGACGGGGGTGCTCGTCGGAAATTTTGAAAGCAACCTCGGATAATGCGCCATATACTAAGTCTATTGATAAGTTCCTTTTCGCCAAGTCTAAATTGTTGTAGCTCCCCTTTGTGATGTAACTTGGGACTCGGTACATGGTGCACTACTCAAAATCTCCAAAAAGTACCAGAATCTCGTTTTGTGGACGGGGTTTGAACTCACTTTCTTCCCTAAAAGGTACCAATTCTGACAAATGGTTAAGTGTCCAGTCACATGTTTCAGCTTCTACCCAAACAGAGTAACAGGTATCAAGACAAATTTAGGGGTAGTCATTTTAACATAAAGATCACAAATTCGAACCGCTAAAACTTACGGCAAGCACCTCTGTCACTCTTATATTGGAGCCCCCAAGGAATAAGGGCCTGGATCTGGTAGGAAGAACAAAAACATGCTTTTTATTCTGCATTGATAATTGACTAAGTACGAAAAAGTCTGTGAGCCTTTCATCAAAACGTTTATCCAAAACTTAGAACATTGAATATTTCTTTCCTAAAACTAACCTTCACTTTCCAAAATCAAATGTCACGTTCTCTCCAATTAGCATAAATGGTGCCCATTGCCTCACATCAGAGAAGCCGTGTGTTCTCATCCACTTCATGGACTCGTGAAGACATTCACTTGCACTTTCCCCTCGAATGAGGTGCTCATAGAAACGATTCATGAACTGCTCTGTCGCTTTGTCTTCCAAGGCCCACAGGGCCACCAATACGGAGCGTGCACCGGATCCTAAGAACGCTCGAGCGATTCCAACAACTCCTTCGGCTCCAATCTGCCCACGTCCGCTGTGACAGCAACTTAGGACCACCAATTTGGATCGCAGTTGAAATTGTGCAACGTCAGACATCGTTAACACAAAGTCTTCTCTTTGTAAAATCTTCCGGACAGGACGAACAGGAGCAAGAGCAATTTCTCCTCTTTCGGCATCACCGTGTGCAGCGAAATGAATCAGACTCGCTGAATGCATCATCTCAAGTACTGCCAGCTTAGTTGCTTGATGTCCTATTAAAGGCTGGACACCCAACAGTCTACTAACCATTTCTGCCTCTTTTCTTGCAAAAGGCAATTGAGGTAAGGGAATCACAAGGCTAACATCAGGATCACCCACTACTAATGCATCAGCATCTATGCAAGGATCTGATGGTCTGTCCTGAATGAGTTTGAGAGTCGTTAGCGAGGGGACGATCCGGATCCTAAATGTTTCTGACAAGTACTTTCCATTTTCATTCTTCAGCGCTGCAAAGGGAATTTTGTACATGGAACGATCAGGCACAATGATGATTTCGGGTCCTTCAAGAAGGTCAACCACCGGAGCGATGATCATTTGGTAATACAGAGCAAGGCTAGGTTTCGGTTCTTGCTGACCTTCTTTATCTTCCTCTACACGACGACAAACTGCAGGGCAGGTTTTTTCGGATGAATGACTTGACGGCAGAGAATTTAAAAGATACAGTGTTCGATCTTCGCATTGTTCTTGAGGTAAAACATGAAACTTTCTCAAGGGTTCTTGTCCAAAGAAATCATCAAAATTTCTAACTTCTTTTTGACCAACAAAGGAGTCATCGACACAAGTTTCTCGGAAAAGCGACGGTTTGTTTCCCTTCAGAATCCACCAATAAATGTTTGCAACATTATAAGAAATGTACAGACAGATACAGTTTTTTTCTTTCTTAATAATCCTACCAAGATTAACCCATGATAGCACTGTACGAATTAATGAATTTTCCTTTCCAACGGAGTACTGAGTTGACATTAAGTCTGCCAGGCCTCTGGCTCGTCCAAGCTCTGCAACGCAAAGTGCTTGACTAGGATCCTCACATTCAGAAATTAACAAAAAGCAAAGAAACTGGTACGGTAATACGTGCTTTTGTAAGACAGATATCTTAAATTGATCATTGCTTTTTGAAAAGCATCGTATATACTCGCATTTTTTAATACACGAGGAAAGATGCCACAAAGCTTCTGGTATCTTATCTTCGAATACCATGTCGAATGCAAGTTCCTTGTGGCTATTGAACTCTAATGTTATATTTCCAATCTCTTTACTTTTTGCAAGTGCTCTCTCGTGATGTTCTTTAGCCTTGCTATATTGACCAAGAGATCGAGACACACGTCCCAGGCTTAAGTAACTTGTCACTTCTCCCTTTCTGTGGCAAGTTTCTTTATTGATCGCTAATTCTTTCTTGTAATATTCTTCAGCCTTGACATCCTTACCAAGCGATTCAAAGACGTATCCTAGCATCTGGTAACAAAAAGCTTCTTTTCTTCTGTCGCCAATTTCTGTACTGATCTCAAGTCCTTTCTCATAATATTTCTCAGCCTCGACATATTCACCGACAGACGTAAACACACATCCTAGGTTTACATAACACGAAGCCTCTCCTTTTCTGTCGCCAATTTTATTTCTGATCACAAGTGCTTTCTTGTGAAATTCTTCAGCTTTGTCGCGTTTACTGAGAAACATAAACATAGCTCCTAGGTTTTCCAAACATAAAGTTTCTCCTTCTTTGTCTCTAATTTCTTTACTAATCACAAGTGCTTGCTGTAGATATTCTTCAGCCTTGTCATATTCACTGAGAGATAGAAACATGGATCCTAGGTTCTGGTAACACGCAGCTTCTTCTTTTCTGTCGCCTATTTCTTTTACGATCTTAAGTCCTTTCTCGTAATACTTCTCAGCCTTGACATATTTATCGACAGATGTAAACACCATTCCCAGGTTTGTATAAGATGAAGCTTCTCCTACTTTGTCACCAATTTTCTTTTTGATAGCCAGTGCTTTCCGAACGTAATCTTCAGCCTTATCATGTTCACTCAGGGAGTGAAAAAGTACCCCTAGCTTCTCACAACACAATGCTTCTTCTTTACTGTTGCCGATTTCTTTTGCGATAACAAGTGCTTTGTTAAAACATTCCTCGGCCTTGACAAATTTGCTAAGAGAATGAAACACATCGCCCAAGGTTTTGTAAGCTATTGCTTCCCCTTCTCTGTCATCAGTTTCTCTACTGATCGCAATCGCTTTCTGAAGATATTCTTCAGCCGTGGCATACTCACCAAAAAATCGATTTACCGATCCGAGTAATTCGTAGCATCTTCCTTCACATTCCCTTTCACCATTTTCTATCAGGATACCAACTGCGTTTTCGAGAACTCCTTTAGCTTGAATGTGTTTACTTTGGCGTTCATACAACGCTCCCAGAATAACGCAAACCTGGCCTACAGTAGCTCCTTCGCTATGTTCGCTATGTGGTAAACCCAGAAGCTTCTCGCAGCATTCAGTAGCGCTAGTGTCATCACCGATATAAAGATACCCCTCCAACATTGTTTTATATAGGCGAGAGTAAATTAAATTGACAAAAATTTGCTCTTTTTGCAAAGCTTTGTTTTTAAGGAGAATCAAGCATTCTTTGCATACCTTGATGCTTCTTCGAACACGATGAGTGTTGCCAAGAAAATGGGCAACAAACAAACTAATACAGATCACGAATGGCACCACTTCGATGTCTTCTTTGATGGTCTCCATGATAGTCTTTCCTAGAAGCCATAAAAAGGAAATTAACGTGTACATTAGCCTGAGAAAACAGCCGACGTTTCGCGAGGTCGCCACTTGAGCCCTCGCAAAGCGACGTCTGAGTAACGAGCGCAGAAATTTCTTACTGATGACGTGCACTACCCAGATCTTGGTAGTGCTTCTGATTAGTTGTGCCGCGAGGGAATTTCGTTTCAACCAATCAGAAGCACTACCAAGATCTGGGTAGTGCACGTCATCAGTAAGAAATTTCTGCGCTCGTTACTCAGACGTCGCTTTGCGAGGGCTCAAGTGGCGACCTCGCGCAACGTCGGCTGTCTCAGGCTACATGTACACTAAACAAGTCTAGTTGTCTACTATCCTGCCTGCAGACGTCTCCTATTTCCTTCCACCCGCGGAAAAGGGATGACTGCGAAACGGCGTCGCTAATCGTGTTCCAGTATCCTGCTGTTCGGGTTTTAAATTTCGCATAAATTATGATAACACAGTTTTGTTTTCTGTGCCAGAATCGTTTCCCTCTGATCGCTCCATGATCGGAGGTCGAACAGGACTAAGAGGAGGAATCTGAATTTTTCTCACAGAAGCATTGCGAACGGCTTTCACAGGAGTTGACGTAACCAGCGAACTGAGATCGTTCGACGAACAATCTAACGACTCCTCCAAAAGAATTCGCTTCTCGGGAGAAGCCGAAGTTCCTACGCTGTCCTTTCCTAGTGTCTCGATCTTTTTTTGTTTTACTGTAAGTCCTGCCTTGAAAGCTTTGGAACTATAATCGCTAAAAAGTTCGTCCTCGATTTTTCTCACGTTGGCGTAAACACGTCTCCGGTTTCGCAACTTTCCCACGCACAATCTACAAATATATGGCGATGTTTCGTGTACGATGAACTGAAGAGAAAGGATTTCTTCCTGAACTTTAAATTCACTGCGACTTTTCAGAAGGTTTCTGTCGTTGTTTTTCAGAATAGTCGAGAAACACAACACACAATCGGACATGTTTTTATCAATGGAAAACCCCGCTAAATGTAGATCGCATACATTATCTCGAGCATTTCCCGACGACAGCCAATCAGAGTTGTTTCTAACAATGGCTATTGTCAAGCAACCAATAAAAGCACTTTCCACGAATTCCTGAAAAACAGCAGGATATTGGAACACGATTAGCGACGCGTTTCGCAGACGTCCCTTTTCCGCGGGTGGAAGGAAATAGGAGACGTCTGCACGCAGGCTAGTTGTCTACAGGATGTTACTAAAACGATGAATGGGGAATGGGAAAATGAAAATGAGACACTAAAAAATGGGAGATGAGAAACGAGCCATTAGTGAGCTCAGGAGTAATTATCAACAAACCTTTTTTTTTATATCTAGGGGATAGAAAATGTTATTTTCCACTTTTCGCATGCTTAAATACTAGTGGTTTCCATTGGAAAGTTAAGTACTGCGGGTAAAGCGCATACAGAGGAACTGTGGTTTAACGGCCAAAAGTGAATTTTCTTTTATAAAG
>OZ034973.1:26015737-26188237 GCA_964030785.1 Siderastrea siderea
TAGCATTTATCGCATCGGTGTCGTTGAGAGCACACGGAGGTCTGGAGGCCCGTGACGGGTTTGCCCGCATGGGTCTTGCTGGAATGGGCTTCGTAACACGTGGGTCCGAAAAAGTCCCGATGACACGACTCGCAACGTTGAGTGGCTTTCAGGTGTCGGGGGTAAGCCTTTTGAAAGTCGGGGCAATCTTTCTGTCGACAGGCTCCACACAACTTGGTCTTGGTGCATCGATGCTTTTCCTCATGGTCATAGGGTTTCCAACAATCCGCACAGACATAACTGGACCCAAAAAATCCTGGCAATTTGGTGATGACATCATAATGGTCTTGGTTGTGCAACAGGATCAGTTGTTTGTCAGAAAGGGGTCCAAACGTGGTGATGTGAAACGATCGCTGTGCATCCACCAGGATGATCTGGTAACCGGTGAGGGAGGGAGCCTTGTTGAAAGCCGTTAAGGCGTCATAGCTGCAAGGACCCAAGGGTACCTGGGCTTCATTCTGGAGGTCCAGAGCGAGGGTTCTCTGCAGGGGTCTTCCTTTGCGGATGCTGTCGTATTTCGGGTGCTGGTCCACGCGAGCTTTGGCGACCACGAGAGCTCTGGCACAACAGAGCTCATCATCATTTTGGATGCGGATGACCGACCGTTTGTTGGCCGTTAACATGGTCATGGTAGGATGCCCTGGTTTCCCACGACGGGGTTTGCCGGTACCTTGAGGCGCATGATGAACTTGAGTGATGGAGACTTGAAAGGAATCATCCATTTCAAATTGTTCGTTGCTGTTGAGGGCTTGGGCTAAACGTTGGAACAGCGCTTCCACCCGTTCTGTGTCTCGACGCCATTCACCGGCACGTAATCCCCACCCCTGAAAATTATTGTGCAAGCGATCGGATGCTATGGTAAAGTAGAGGCGATCTTGATCGTGGAGGTCGGGGGTGGTGGTTAACACTTGATCGACGGCTCGACGTAATCCATCTTGCAGAGCTTGGGTTATATTTTGGCCTGGCATCAAGTTCCCCCTTTGTCGTAACTGGGTCTTGAAATGACGTTCTTGTACCCCCATGCGATCACTCTTCCGATTGACAAAAGGTTCGAGTTCAAAGTCGAAGGTAACGTGTTCAGAGGGATCCAATCCACCCCCACTTTGTTCCCATTGGTTCAAGGCCTCTTCACAAAGGTCGTCGTCACTGTCCGCCATGTTTTCGGTAGAAATCAAAGGTCCCATACAGGAATTGGTGTCGTCTTCCGATTCACTTAAGTCCAAACCGAGCATGGACATTATCTCACGTCTGGCGAGGCCACTTGGCCCCGCCACATTGTCCTTGTCTTGTGAGGACATGATCAGATGAAGTCACTGGAGATCGGGGCTCTGTTTTTATAGAGAACCAAAATGTCACGTGGGAGGGGAAGGAGCCAATCACTAAACAGGGTGCCCTAGGGAGGGGTGGGACGGGGTGGGGGGACCCCCCTCCCCCCTCTCTAATGGGGTCCATGGGGCATCACGGGAACGAATGAGAGACTATAAAACAGATCGATCCTCGGGCTGGAACATCTCAACATGGACTCTTGCCATGAGAAGCTGCTCGAAGCATTTGAAGAGTTTGAAGTAGATTTGGAAGTGGAAGAGGTGTTAGAGAAAGTGAAGCAGGAGGTGCTGTTGAAGGACGAAGGCTTTAGTGAGTTTGCAGAAACTTTGAAGCAGTTGGAGCCGGAAAAAGTGGAAGCCCAGAGACATCGGGCAGAACAGGCGGCTCCCTTTCACCCACTGTGCTACCCTCAAATGACCTGTGAGTGGTTTGTGGAGGGGCTGGATTACTGTTGCAATTACTGGCGCTACCAATTCAAGCGCCCCCTCACCCCGCCACCAGCACCCCCGCCATCGCCCAATGCCTGCCGGAAACGAGGGCCTCCGCCGCAGCAACCGACGACGACGACGCACGACGTACCGACCAAACAACGACGATGACTCTGACCCAGACGACGACGACTTGAACGACGAGGACTATGTTCCCGACCCGAACGACGACGACGACGTTGACGACTCTGACCCAGATGAGGACGACGACGACGTTGACGACGATGACCCGAACGACGACGAAACGACAGAGTTACTGACGAAAGACGAACGACGACGGAGACGGAACGCCATCAAAAAAGCCCGGTACAATGCCCGCTACCCAGAGAAAGCCCGAGCGAGGAATATGGTGAAAAAAGCCAACTACCGACGCAAGTACCCAGAGAAAGTGCGTGCTGCCCACAAACGATACCGAGAACAATATCCGGATCGAGTGCGGGAGTCCCACAGGCGTTATGAGGAGACGCATAAGGAGCACCGGCGTGCCGTCAAAAAAAAATGGGCCCAAAAGAACCGAGCACGTTGTGCCGAATACGACCGAAAGTATAGAGAGAAACATCGGGAACGTTTGAGAGTCCAAGCGCGTGAATATCGTCAAAAGAATCGTGTACGAATATTGGCGTACAAAAGGATGTACAATAAAAGGGCCAAAGCCCGGGCGGCTCGTCGGGCTTATCGTGCTGCGAACCAGGAGAAACTGCTTGCGCAAAGAAGAGAGTACTACTGGGCGAACCGCGAGAGGTTCTTGGAGCTTGCTAGAAGGTACTACCAAAACAAAAGGAAGCAGGTGCCTCCAAACCCCAAAACACTGCGGGTGGTATTGACTAATTGTAGGACGCAACCTTCTGTGGAATCGTATTTGAATGACTTTTGTACCTCCTTACCTTCTGTAGAGAGACAGAAAACGGAAGAGAAAATCAAAGCATTAGGACCCTTGAAAGTGACCATTCCATTGGAGGACTTTAAGAAATCGACGCCTAAAATGCCTGAGAACTTTTCTTTTTGTGAATCATTTCTAGATTCTTATACTCTCACGGATATGGATTCGGGGGGTGTGCAAGTCATGGACCCCCCTGACTTGGGTCCCCCTGACTTGGGTCCCCCTGACTTGGGTCCCCCTGACTTGGGCCCCTCTGACTTGGAGGACTTTTCGTCTTTGTTGCAGAACATAACACCTGACGAGTGGACCGAGTTATTGAAGGATGTGGAGGACTCTTGTTCCTTTGATCTGGAGGCATTGGTGCCCCCTGAAGACCTCGTTCATGACATGTCCCCCGACGAGGGGGTGGATTTAATGTATGATTTAGTAACGTAAAAACATTTTCGTCTCAGTATTTGGCAGAACATTTCGTCTCAGTATTTGGAAGAACATCCGTCTCAGTATTTTGGACAGAACAATGAACTTGACAACTCGTCAATCAAAATGACACAAGTGACATTGTTTTTATTTTATCAGGAGTGTCTACATCACAATGGGTTTTGTCTCGCCAATCCTGCTTGAGACTACCGAACTGCAGAATAACAATGTAACATTTTTTGACTCAACATGTTAATTAAATGTTTACAATTTTAAACGTTTCTTGGCTTGCATGATTTTCTTGACCACCCGTTCCGTCTTGTTTTTCTTGCCGGGTAATCGATCAATGGCTTGGATCATCTTGGTATCGGCTTTCCATTTATCTTGCAAATTCTTAGCACGGCTGTAATCAATGTCGTGTTGCTTAGCAATCTGGTCCAAGCGATTGATGCCGGGATCCCCCCGTTTCAGACGTTTAGCCAAATGGGTGCCAGGGCCCATGTACTGATACCCAGGCCAATGAAATTCTTTGCCCGTTTTCGCAATCCATTTTTGCACATCCAAGGCTCCTCCTCGTTGGGGGCGTCCCCTTCTCCTCCTCCTCTTGGTGGGCATGTTTTAGTCACTGTCGTCGTAATCCAATCGACGTCGTAACTTTTTACCTTGGGCCCAATCTTCCCAACCGGGTAAAGGTTTCAATCGTTCCACTTCACGAGCGGGTGCTTTGCCTTTGCGACTCTCGGCTAACTTTTTTTCCAAAGCCTTGCGTTGTTCTCGAAGGACTTCTAAACGTGACCGGCTATCCCCTCGACTGGTGGATGGGCTCCCTTTCTTGACAATCTTACTGGTAGTGGCTGCTCCTTTGCCTTTCTTGGTTGCAGGGGTAATGGGTGGTTTGGGGGTCGACGGGCTGCCTTTTATCATGCGCTTCAACCATTGTTCGACGGGTCCCGTCACCAAATCCCCGGCTTCTTCTTCTTCTTCACCTGGCGGACCACCCGGGGCACCAACCCCCACCCCGCCAGGAAATTGACGAATGCGTTTGGTTAACTTGATTAATTCTTGACTCAACGGTTTGGTTTGAGCATTGACCAGGGCTGGGGGTAATTGGGGATTGGCCAACAACACATGTTTTTGGGCGGCGAGCGTGGCGGCTTTGTTCAACAAGGCATTTTCGGTGAGTTCTCCTTTGTAATATTGAATGAGTTGTTCCAAGTCCTTGTGGGGAATCATGTACACTTCGTCCATGTTCGTTGACTACACTCGGAGCAAAGTTCCCCGTCTTCCTGGTCACGGCAACTCTTACAAAGACGGGCCCTCAAGATGTGTTGGTACTCTCGATACAACAGGTGATATTTATGCTTCCAATAATGACACTCGTCTTTCCACTGGTCGGTGGCCCGATTGGCCTCTTGTAATAGAGTCATCCACGTAGGGAGGGTTAACGAACACATTGGCATAACACCTCGTGAAGTCCTTGAAACAATCCGCTTCCTTTTTGTTGGACTAACCACTGACGACGTTTTTTGACGGAATGTCGACGACGCCCCAAATCACGTAGTACCTTTTTATAGGGTTGAAGTTTAGCCAGCATGGGTGGGGTGACGGGAATCTTGTTTTTTAAAAAGTTCAAGACCAGTTCACTCACAGCATTGATTTGATCGGCATTGGCATGTTGTAACAACTCTTGACGTTTGGAACCATTGGCTTCTTGTAACATGGACCGTAAAAACGGGAATTGACGTCGAAGACGTTGCATCCTTTATCGGTGACGACGACGATACCGTTGATTGGCTTTTTGAATCGTGCGTTTTATACGTTTATCCGTTTCCAAGGCCGCGGCTTTCCCCAATCCTACCATGGCGGGGACCAATAGATTTAAAAAACCGCCTCGTTGACGACGGCGTCGTCTTCTCCTCCTCACCATGGTCGACCCGTCAATAGACGTTGAAGGGCTTTGTCTTGTTTGATGAGGTCTTGCGTCTCTTTATAACCTTCACGGGTATTGCGTTTGAAATCGGACCACCAACCCCCACCTCGTTGTCGTCGGTAATGTTGTACATTATCAGTAATACCTTTCAAGGCTTGACCCCCTAATTTGCCTAAAGCCAGTCCAAACCCAGGGGCGGGACCTGATAGAAACATACTCATGCCATGGGCAATTTTATCCACCAAACGGGGTTTGCGACGCATTAAAGCCCCTCCTCGTTGTTTCCTTTTTCTGCGTCGTCGTCGTTGTTGGACGGCCATGGTTCTAAGAGTGTGGGACTAGGAGGGAGCGGCTTTTTATGGATCCAATACTCTTTAGGTCTCAAGGGACGAGGACATCCGTCTACATAGCATAGGCCTTCCAAGGGTTGGTACACAAAATGACCATGGTAATCTTGGACACATCGTTTGGGTAATGGAGGGGTGAAATCCACAATGGTATCATCCAAGGTTTGCATCTTGATTAAAAATCGTTCCAGATCCTCCAAGGGAATACCACGCACATGGGTTTTCAATTCGGTCAAGGCTTTGGCATAGGTGGTAAACGCAAATCGACTCATGGTCACTTTAAATCGGTATTGTTTAAAATCATTCCATCCTTTGACCACGGTGCCCACGGCCGCCAAACACGCTACCAACGTACTGTTTTCCAAAAGGGGACCCGCAATCATACCGGCGGCCATCAGGAGTAAGGCCATCCCATTGAACAAGGCATTGATACACCTGTAATGATTCAACATTTTTCGATAACACCACCATTGTTGATGATAAAAAGCATACAAGGAATCCATGCGTTGTAATAATTCCGGGGGGAAGGGAAGACCATGTTGTTTGGATCCATTCAATAACGACACGACGGTTTTCATCCTCACGGCGAAACACGGGACGACGAGGTTTGTACACTCGGTGCTCCTCCTTGTTTATAACTGGTCACAATGCTATTGGTCATGGTGACATTAGCAATTTCACGTCCTTGGGCCAACTGTTCTTGATCTTGTAACAGCATGCGTAAACGTCGTTGTAAATCCGCTTGACGCAAGGTACGAGGGGCTCGGCCAGAACTCCCAGACGTCCAAGATCCTCGAGGGGTAGCTGGGTTAGAGGCAGGTGTCAAAGGGGAAGTGGGGGTATTTCGTCGTCGTCCTCGTATTCGTCTCGGTCGTCGTCCACGACGACCCCCACCACCACCACCTCCACCACCACCACCTCCACCACCACCACCACCTCCACCACCAGCACCACCAGCACCACCAGCACCTCCACCACCAGCACCTCCACCAGCACCTCCACCAGCACCCCCAGCACCAGCACCACCAGCACCACGTCCAGCACCACCACGTCCAGCACCAGCACCACCACCACGTCCACTACGTCCACCACCACCACCACCAGCACCACCAGCACCACCACGTCCACCACCACGTCCACCACGTCCACCACCACGCCCATTACCCCCAGCACCCGCTGCTGTTCGAGCACCCGCTGCCAAGGGTACGCTAGGAGGACTCGCAGGGGTTCGTGCACCAGAAGACTCCGGGGTAGTGTGTATGCTACGGTAGGATTGACTTCCTGGACTTCCTACCCCAGCAGGGGAAGAGGCCTGCACAGGGGGCACACCATCTACACCGACAGGGGGGATGGATTGCATAAACCGATAGAGGGGTTCGTCGCCTATTTCCTCCTGGGCGACGTCGAGAAGGCCTTGGTCTCCCGACCAAAATAAATCTTGCCAGGCCCTTGGGGACATTTGATTGCCGCTGGTCGCTCCCACCCCCGCCGGGGACACGGTATCGTACGATTGCGGAGGTTGACGGTCATCATCATCGGCCATGGTTGCTCTTTTTCCTGTTCAAATGGGGTGTCGTGCCTTTATAGTCGTTTTTGATAGGTGCGAGTCCATCCTTCGTCTTTTAACAGGTGACTCAACACCCGTTGTTGATCGGACGAGGCGGGATGTAAATCCAAGACCAAATACCCATACGGTCGTGTCGTGGCTTGATGAAATGTCTCCAACGTGTCTTTCCACGTGGTCGGAAACGATTGAAGCATGACATTGCGTACCCCTAATTGATCTCGGGGGTTCTTGAACGCTACAATGTAATGGGCATTGCGGGATATACTTTTAGCATAGCGACCCACGGGAAACATGTCTTGGCACAAGTACAATACCGTCACCCCTTGATGATGCGAATGTTTGGTGAATAAATCCAACACGCGTTTATCGTGACTCCCTTCGTCCATTAAATCATCCAAGACCAGGACCCCCTGTCCTTCAGGAAACCATTGCACTAAGGCCTCATGATCGGGAATCCCTTCGTGAAACACCACCCCTTGATCTTGCATGCCTTGAAATCGATCTTGCCAGGCCCCATAACAATAATGCCTTTGGGTCGGTGGACTTTCAAACAACTCCGGGTTGTCTACCAAGAGTTTTTCCGTAAACGCGGTTTTCCCACATCCCGAAGGACCCACCACCAAGATAGAGGAAGGCGAATGAAAACGAAACGGTTTCCCCGTTTGCATGATGACGACGAACTACCCAGTTTAAAAAAAAAAGGCACCTTTTTATTGGAATCGGTGGGACTCGAACCCACGTACGACCCAATCCTTATCTGAATCAAAGGTCCAAAGGCTCTAACCAACTGAGCTACGACTCCGACACCACTTTTTTCCAACAAATTTTATTTAAGCATTACATTGATGATACGGCTGACAACACAGTTGATACCATCTGGCTTCTTGGCCTACAATCAATTGTTGAAGGCGTTGACCGGCTTGATGGTCATTACTAACATAATCATGATCCGAAAACTCATTTAAAAACGCTTGCAAGGTTCGACCACGGGCTTTGGCTTTCAAGTACAATAAGGCGTAATCACCACAACTCTTGCTTGTAATGGCTTGGAGGGACTTGCCATTGGTCACTACATACTTCCAATGTTGGACAATCCAATCTCGTAACGGGGTCGCTTGCACGTACGTGTCCATGGGCAAAGCATAACTGTCCAGGACTTCACACACCTTTCCATCGGTCCACACCGCTAACCAATGTTGTCCCGGTTGATCGTGTGGGTCCGTATTCACAATGTACCCTTGAGGGGTAGTCTTGACAGGAGTCTTGGGTAAACGATCACAGGCCACCGTCCCGTAAAAGACCGGGTTCAATTGGGGGTCGTCTCGGGCTAAATAATCCAATTGCACATTATTCAAGGCCACATGTTCCATTTCTTCAGTGCTGGTAAATGTTATACAACACGGCTCCGTTCCTGTCAATCTCCAGCAAATTCTCAAATTCTCCATACACGAGTACGGTTATATTGACACCGGGGGCAGCTCCAAATTCCAACACCAGTTGTAAATCGCCCGTTTGCTTGGGGTTGAGGTTTTGACTGTCAGCACATCCATTGGCCACATTGTCAAACATGTACAAGGTACAATTTTTACCTTGGCCCCAATCCAGTAGTTCTACCATATTGCCTTTCTTTTTACACCAGGCACCACTGGCTTGCAGAAAACGGAAGTAGCCTAGATTATCTCGGGTGCCATTGTTGTGCACTAACTGGAGGGTTTCATAAGGGTATTCTTCTCCTCTGACAATCTGTTTAATGGAACTCAGACCAAATTTCTGGAAACAGAAAGGATCTCGGGTCACATCTCCATTGAAGGCACGGCTGTCCAGTAACCCCACAATCAATCGGTCAGGTATTCTGTTTTGAAACAGGTTGGGGATATCAAAGCGGACCAGGTTGTTTTGCATGCTGAAAGTCCGGATTTCACTGCGGACGGTCGGGTAAGCCGCCACTTGGCCTTCATTGTGTCTTTTGCTAGAGATACTCTGGTAGATGGCGTCATTCAAACGCAGTTGACAGAGATGAAACCGTAGTTTCACATCCCCCTCCATCAATCGGCCAGCTAGACCCACTCCATTCAAAAACAGGCTGGGACCATTGAAATGAAATTTCATCTTGATTTCGATGCCTGGCACCAACAATTTGCCGGTATGAAAGACTTCCAAGTGCGGGGTAAACACTAGACTGTGGGTGGCACCTGCAGCATACTTGGCGGTTTCGGCTACCATGGCGTCCAAGGCTCCTTTGTGATTGGCACTGAGAGCGGTATAGGCAGCATCAGGTCCTGCTTTGTCTGTGTTGTTGACGGTCCATTGGGGTGGGAAATCCACTTGATTGTACCAGCCTTGGGGTCCTAACACGGTCTTGCCATCTTCTCGGTCATAATTCAGCAAGGTTTCTAGGTAAGCTTTGTAATGATACGTGTCGGATTGTGGACTGATCAACGTGCCATTCAACTGCAAGTCAATTTGTTTGATGATGGAATGGGCCAAATTATTGACGGGCCACAATTTCTCCGCGGCCACCAAGTTCCCGCCAGCCGCCTTTTTCAAACTCAATTCCATGGTAAAGTAACTGCGTCCCAAATCCACAAAATCGTCCAACCCCGGTATGATGAATTCCATAGGATTGATACCCGTGGTGGTGGGTTGGATGGTGACCATGCGATAGGCATTGATGCTAATGTCGGTCGGTGGCACCTTGAAAATCCGTAAGGCAGGGTTAACGGTCCCTTCGGAACGCTCGTGAGCCGGGGCGGTTTGTGTACTCACGTCAGGCATGTTTAACGTCGTCGAGTGGTACCCCGTCGTCGTCGTGAGGGGTTTTTATAGCGTCGTCGTCGTCCTAAACGTTGTCTCAAATCAAACCCGGGGACTCTCATCACCTCGGGACTTAACCATCCACCACGTTGTCGTCGTGGCATGAGTTTCCAAAACGGATACAGTCCACCCCATTGAGACAACCCTCGATTACTACGAATCCGTCGAGGTCGTGAATGCACGGGTTCCATTAGACTCCCAAAATATCACGTGCACGTTTGGTTTGTTTGGGAAATAAGGCAGTGGCTACACGCACGGCGTCTTTCACGTTCTTCTGATTCAACGCTTTCTTGGCTTGTTTGGTGATTTCTTTTTTAAGGACGTCTTCGGCTTTGCGTTTGATACCTCGTGTCAAACCCGTTTCCAAGCCTCTCTTGATATTACTAGGCAATTTTAAAGGATTTCGCGTCCTTATAAGACCTTGCAACCCCCCACGCATCAGATCCGTCATCACTCCTTTGCCTTGTTGATCATACCACTCGTCGGTTCGAAATCGTGTCAAACTTCCCCCACGCATGGTGCCTTCTTCTTCACCAGGGATAAACGTTTTGTTTGGGCTTCATGGGACTCCCCTTTTTATACCGTCATCGTCGTTTTTTCCGAAAAGCGGCTTCCAACCCTTTTTTAGCCCCGTAACTCGCGGCACCACTTGCGGCACCCAACGCCACAGCTTTTCCTCCAGCAATCAAGGCTGGAATGAGGGCGGCCAGGGGCAAGAGACCCCCTCGTTGCCTTCTTCGTCTCCTTCGACGCACTCTTGTCTTGGGCATCTTTGTTTGTTTTTCACAACTCTTGTTTTCTTTTTATACTCACATGACGTTGCACGTAAACGATTCCCCCGCCCACCGTTTGCGTTTCCCACTTCGCATTTCTTCCATACGTTTCTTCGTTGATCTTAGGTAATTCTTTTTGGCTAACTTTTCTACCCCTTTGGTGATGGACCAAGCGGCCTTAGGAATCCCGGCAATCACCGCGTTGACCCCTTCCCCCGCTTGTGGACGCTGTGGTCGGCGTCGTCGTCGTCGTCGTCGTTTCGGAGGCATGATTGATTTGGGTTCCCTTCTCGTCTCTCTTTTTTATGTCTTTTTGAAGTGTAACGTGACAATGGTATGACCTTCACCAAACTTGACCAAGTCTCCTCCGGCACCAATCGTTTCAGCCACTTGAACGTGAATCATTTCCACCACCTCGTTACGAAGAGACATGTAATGAATGTGCAACGGTTCAAAATACAGGGTGCCTCGTCCTTCTCGCTTGTACTGGATTTCACGCAACAAATCAGTCACGCGATTGCCCACCATCATACTGCCTGCCACGTCCGAGTACACGTGCAACGATCGGGTGGGTTCCCCCACCACCGCCCGAAACGCCGTATTCAAGTTGGTGAAACGCCACCCACAACTCATACTCAATTGTAAATAATCCGGTAAAATAGAACGCACCGTCCAAAAGACCGCGTTCCCCTGACCGTCGGTGACATCCTGCCAATCGCTGTTGTTGGTGATGTCGGGGACTTGATCCCCCAGGAATTCTTGCTGTAAGTTCGGACCCAACACCAATCCACTGCTAATTTTACGTAACCATCCCATCTTGAGCGCTAACTTGGTGTAGATGGTAAGGACTGGTGTTTTGTTACCACAATGGCAGACATTCGTGTTGTCGATGAGCAGATCGTCGCCTTCCCACTTGAACTTGACGTAGGTGTGTTTGCCTTGAGCGTTGGTAAACCGGCCTCCTTGAATGGCCGTTTCCTGGCGTCGTTGTTCCAAATGGGCAATCGTGGCTTTCATGAAACTCACGCCATCCACCACCCAATCCAAATCTTGGACGTCTTGGATGAGGGTTTGCGCCGTGCCTATGCGCGCGGCCATGGTGCCATCGGTTTTACCCGGGGCGGGATAAGTGATCTCCCACGACGTCGCTAGGATGTACCCATCTTTCTTCACCAACTCGTACAAATTGACGCGGGTATCCGGTAAGGAAATGGCACTCAACCCCACTTGCCATCCACCCCCTGTGAGCTGTAACGGTTGAGGTAAACGAATCTTGAAGGAATTGGCTTGGTTGTTGGGAAATTCACGTCGGTTGGCATGACTGGGTAACGTCACGTAGAACGACATGTTGTCTTTCTTCTTCACACCACCACTTCCCTTTTAAAGTGGAGGGTCAGGAGGGTACGCCCTTCACCAAATTTCACCAGATCCCCATTAGTTTCGGCCATCTGGGTTTCCACGATTTCCACCACTTCGTTGCGTACTGGGATATATTGAATATGTCGAGGTTCAAAGTGGGTGGTGTTTTGAGGCTGGTACTTGATTTCTCGTAAGAGATCGGTGATGCGACCCCCTACCATACTGCTGGTCCCTACATCACAATACACGTGCAAAGGACGCGTGGAGGGAAATTCCAACGAGGGACGAAAGGTCTGGTTCACATTCACAAACCGCCAATTACACGTCATACTCAAGTTCAGATAATCCCCATCCACTTTCCAAAAGGCGGGCTTGTTGCTGCCATCCAGGACATCGGACGGGGTGGGAATGGAGTCCGTATGAAATTCTTGCAAGAGATTCGGACCCAATCGATACACGCCCGTCGACACTTGTTCAATCCATCCCATTCTCAGCGCCAAGGTTCGACCCCATAACACGCGTGCCACTTGTCGTGTGTAATCCACATTGACGGTATTCAACAACAAATCCCCTTCGGAGGTCCATTCAAACGTCGGGTATAATTTGACGCCATTGTCCTCGGCCCATTTGTTTTTGGGTTCGGTTTCTTTGGCACGGGCTTGCACGTAACGGTACACCAATTGATGAAAAAAGTGCGATCCCGTCGACGAGGCCAATTCCTTTCTCATATCTCGACCGTAGACAGTGAGTTCGCGACGTTGATGCCACCATCGATCGTTGCCTTGATCGTCTTGGGCATACACCCGTTCGTGCCATCGTACGTACAACAGAGGATGGGAATCACCCACGCCTCCTTCTTCCGCTATCACTGGAATGGTGGGTAAGGATAAACTCACCATACCCACCATCCATCCTCGTCCCACAAATCGGATGGGTTTAGGCAATCGGTTTCTGAAATGATGACTCTTGTTCCCAGGAAACTCTTTGGTACTCGCATGACTCATCAACGTCACGTAAAACGAAGAGTTGGGCACCCACGTCATTGTTTTTTAGTCACGTCGTCGTCTTTTGGGTGGGCTTGTCTCTTTAGTCTTCAGTTGTCGTTTGGGTGGACTTTTCCTCTGGGGTGGTTGGAGAGACGTGACGTCTTGACTACGAATCCAACTATTGTACTTGTCGGGCCACCCTTTCCACTTGACCAACCAACGATCTTTTTGTCGCTTAAGTACCTTTTCAATGCGAAACACCTCGGACACATGGACTTTTTGTAAATCCTCTTCATAAAACGTACCTTGGACGGGGGTCTCATCCCATTCGTGAATCTTATACGTGGGCACAGATCCCGGGATCACACGATGCACCACAAACACTTCTTCGGTCCAACCGGGTAAATAGGCTTTTTCAAAGGGTCGATGAATCTTATTGAGACGGACACGATCTCCGACTTTGAATGTAGGTTTTTTCTTGTCTTTCAACCGTTTGGCATACAATCGTTTCCACACGGCTTCTTCGTTGTCCCACGTCACGTCTTGAGGGGCCATACCAATACTTCGATGCCGGGTGGCATTATAGCCTTGCACCAACTCGGGTAAGACATCGTCAAATTTCAACGTGTTGGCCGCGGTGAAATAACGGTACAACCGTTCTTTCAAGGTGCGATTAAATCGTTCCACCACACTGGCTTTCGCATCCCCTTCGGTCGAAAAATGTTGAATGCCTTGCTCGTCAAGCCATCGTTGAAACGTCCGATTATAAAATTCTTTCCCTCGATCCGTTTGCAATCGATTCGGGTGACGTCGTCCTTTCAAAATCTTGTCAAAGGCATGAACCAAGGCCACCCCGGTTTTGTCTTTCAACGGTTGGACCCACGCGTACTTGGACAACACATCCACGACCGTCAACAAGTAGCGTATACCCCGATTATATTTGGCCAACGGTTGCACTTCCACTAAATCCGCGACCCATTGATCATCTAATCCTCCTACAATAACGGGGACGGTGGGAAAACGACGACGACGCGGTTTATGTAACGTATAGGCCAAATCCCGTTCCAAGACCCGTTGAGCTTTTTTCAAAGGGAGACGATGGGCTTTAGCAAATCGTTGCACCCCTCCTAAACTGCCGGGGGCTCGAGGATCGTGGTAACGCTTCAACCATGATGGGGAGACCTTTTTCTTTCGAGGGGCCATACGTTCTGGCATTCATCCCATAAGGTCGATATGGTGGGGACCGTGTGGGGATGCGCCTTTTGAATGATTCGATACCATCGCCATGCCTCTGGGTGAGCTTTTAACCATAAGACAAACACCACCCATCGATATAGGTTACGGTCCACATGAGTTTCTTCAAAGAGGTGGAGAGGATGCGTGTCCTCGGGACAACGGGGTATGGGGATTTGGGTGCCGGGTTGATGATCATATAAGACTTGACAAAGGGTTTGATGACATTGCCATTGCCCCAGGGACAAGATAGACTCCCACGCATCACACACAGACTCCATGGTGACATTGATAAAAACTTTTATTCGTTCTCTCATTTAAAAGAGACCTAGACGGTCGTAACTGACGGTCTCTAGACCTTTCTGCCAGTTCTCTACACTGTCACTGTACTTGGGGGGTGGTGGAGCTGGGGCTACCATCATTTCTTGACGGTTCTTGAGCTCTTGAATTTCTCGTAACAATTGTTTCTCATAGTCTGTCAGGGGCCGATCCACGTCCTCTTTGCTCCGGACTCGAGGGGGCGGGCCAGGGATGTCATAGCCCCTCTTGGGATATCCTTGAGCATCACGGGTGGGTGCTTCAGCTTGTTGATCGGCTTTTTTGGGAGGGTTGTCATGAAACCACGTCCAGTACTTGGAACCCAAGGGTTGATCGGCCCATCGGAAGAAGCCACACGTTTTCTTGGAACAAGTCAGAAACAACCGATCGGGGTTCTGGGTCGAATGACTCTGTTGAAGCGTAGCGGGTTCACGGCAAAAGCATTGTAAACCACCCCACATGTCCAACACTTCTACATGAGGTTGACTATACACGGCTTTCATATACTCCAGAACTTGATCTTGACCACAAAACAGCAAACACGGTTGCATGGGACATTTCACATACTTCCATCCCTTTTGAGATTCTCGGGCCTCCAAACGCACCTCATGGTAAGGACATACCATAGTGTCCACTGAACTGGGAGGATCATACACGGTCGTCAAGGTGAATTGAGGTGATGGGGGTGATTGCTCCACCATGTCATTCAATTCTTTCATCATATCTTCCACAGCAGCTCGGGTGTCTTCCACCACGTCGCACACCACAGGATCACAGTCCACGGGCGTCATATGTTGAATGCTCTTCTTCTTCTTTTTCCCCTCTGGGGGATGGGTTGATTTTCTCTTCCGATCGGTGGACATCGTACTCAAAGGTGGATGTCACCCCCACTGCCCATGCCTTTTTATACCTTAGACCCTTGACTGTCATTGGTCAGCTTATCCTACCCCTATAAGGACTTGTTATCTTCCCATTGGTCAGCTTGTTCAAACCAAATAAAGTCCTCTTGTCTTCCCATTGGTCCGTTGTCCCTATTTAAGACGGTCCCTTGGTCCCTAGATCTTCATTCTCAAAAAGCCATGCCCCCAGACATCATGATCGGAGAACAAGATCTCGGTGCCTTGGAACTGCAAGTGGGTCATGGCCATGTGGTCTACACAGGGGGAGCCAAAGGTACGGATGCCCTGGTGGAAGAACAGGCCAAACACTTTGGAATGCAACTCGAAGTCCTCGTCCCCCCGAACCATCCTCGATCCACTTTCATCACCCCTTCTACGGTGGAAGTTCTGATGCTGGCCAACCCCCATCTTCACCAGGCGGCGGAGAAACTAGGCAAAAAAATGCCCAGTCATTTTTACACCTTGCAATTGCTGCAACGTAATTATCAATTGGCCAAAAAAGCCCATACCATCTATGCCTTTGGCATCTTGGAACCGGATCATAAACGTGTGAAAGGAGGCACTGGTTGGACCGTGCAATTGGCTATGGATCAAGGCAAACCCGTCTACCTGTTTGACATCCCCAGTCAATCATGGTACCGCTCGGACCATTACTACCAAGTCAATGAGAATGCCGCCACCCTGGTCACTGGCAGTCAATTTGTTCCTTGGGGACCTAAAAAGCCCACCCTTCATCAAAGCAGTGCTATTGTGGGATCCCGGGATGTGGACGAGAAAACCCGAGCCGAAATTCAAGCCTTGTTCAACCGCACCTTCTGTCTCCCCGAGAACATTGATCAATTACGTATGGAACTGGAAGACTTTCATTTGTAATTTCTTAGTTTTTACTTTTGGAATTGTACATAGCTTTCTTTTTCAATTTCTTACTTTTTCCCATTGTACATAGCTTTTACTTTTTATTTTTTCAAAATTGTAGATAGCTTTTTCCAATTGTAAATAGGAGCGCCCCACCCAGCGTGGCAAAGAACACAGACCACCCTTTGTAACATCAACTCTTTTTAATTAAAAAATAAAAAAACTGACAACACTGAGTTTGCACTATGGTCATAAATAAATGTCTCTTGACGCACAGTTGCCTTGACTCACAATAAAATGTTCAAGGAAATAAAACACGTCGCACTTGGTTTAATCTGATGGCCTGTTGCCTCCTCTCCCACTCCTCCCGCCGCCGCTGCTCCCGCTCCCGCTCAATATCCCCGAAATAAACACGTATTCTCTGCCATGGTCGGCTCGCATACACAGAAGGCAAATAAAGTTCAAGTTCGTTATCGATTTCATGAAAATGTTCGAGGGACATGGGCCAGTGACGTTCAAATCGGGAGCGGTGTCGCATCCGGTCCACCCAAGGAATGATTTTGTTCACCAGGGCTCCCAGCAACGCTTCTGTAATCTGTGGATGTGGTCGTCCCTCTCGTTCCCCATTTTCCGTCCACACCATACATCTCAAAAATAACTCAAAAAAGGCAGCCACGCGCTGACGGGTGAGGGGGCGCCAGGTTTCCTGCTGTCTTTCCCGCATCACTCTTGTCTGCCGCTCCACTCCTGTTCTCTCTGCTGGTACCCTCCTTCGCAACACCTCTGGTCCCCCCACGTTCACAGCACTGGCTAACGAGCCCAAGGGCTTTCTTGTTTCCGACATTTCTTGGCTCAACTGACATAAGTCAACACGACTGAACTCAAAGCTAGGAGTGACGCCCTGTGGCCTCGCTTGACTTATATACCCCGATCCGCGCAATGCACCATGGTCTATCTAAGGAGGGGGGAGGGGGGTACCCCCACCTCTTCCCCTCCACAGCATGATGGGACCTTTCTCTCATTGGTCCCTTCCCTCCCACGTGACCCCCTTCTTTCTCTATAAAAAACCACCGTCCCATTTCATGTTTTCACACTCATCGATGATCCAGAAACCCAACAAGTGATGGCTCAACCCCAACCATGTGTGATCTGTTTGACGCCTGTCACCGATAATACCAAGTTGAGCTGCTGTGGTCAACCTTGTCATACCCCCTGTGCCAAGGACTATCTCAAGAAACGTGTCTACGCGTCCACCTGTCCTAGCTGCAGACGAAACGTTCACGGGAGGTCTCTTTCCACCGATCCTCCATCCAACCCCTGTGTATTCTGTGCGATACAAGTCCACTATTCTTCCAAGTTGAGGTGCTGTGATAAACCTTGTCACCCCTCCTGTGCCATGGAATGCAACACACCCAACCCAAATCCGTCTCACAACTCCCATTGCCCAAACTGCCAACACGCTGTTCCTCTTTCCGTCATGGAGACTCCCCCTACACGATATAGCCGCGACCTTGAGTTTAACGAGGAAGTTGACAAAGTTCACTGGCCTGGTCCATGGTGGTGGGGTACTCTTTATGAAAACGAAAACACCACCACGAGCGGATACTGGGGACTACTCCCAGATCCAGTTGATCCTGACCACAAAACCCTGCACTATCTGGGAAAGAACCAAAGTGACGTCATTCCCCGCATGAAGAGCATTATGAGTCTTCCCTAGTGTCATTGATCCCAACACCTTCAAGACGTACCCCTATGGCTACCAGTGAAAACCCCAACAAAATCGTCGATTGTCATGAACATTAAGGAACACTTATCAAATAGGAAAACCACAGTTATTGTAAAACAAATCAATAAAAATGTCATTTATTTATTTTGTGTACTTTTCAAGGACCACCCCCGTTCCCCAAATTGGACTTTGGACTTTGCGCCCGCGTTTTCTCAGCGGGTTTACTTCCCCTTGAGCCCACGATCCCTTTTTCCCATTGGTCAGCGGTTTCCCTTTCCAAATCACGTGACTTCCGGTTCCCATGAGCCCATGATCCCTTTTTCCCATTGGTCAGCGGTTTCCCATTCCAAATCACGTGACTTCCGGTTGCATGAGCCCACGATCCTTTTTTCCTACTCGCCAGCGGTTTCCCATTCTAAAACACGTGACTTCCGGTTCCCATGAGCCCGCGATCCTTTTTTACCCACTGGTCAGCGATTTCCCCCACCGGAAGTTCCTCTAGTCACGTGATCGCTCTCGACCAATCAGAAGCCTCCATATGCCCCATACGGGCGTCCTTTACTACTCTCAAAGCTGGACCCATCTTGCATGACCTTTGTGCCCCTAGCCTTCTCTAAGCACACAACCCATTTATATACAGCTGGATTTACATAGAGAAACATTGTGGAAAAAACGTTTGTCTCTAAGGAAACGCCGACCTTCAGATCGCGCTTACCACCCCTCAACTTGAACAACCACCATTTCACTTACGTACTCAGTCGAGAATAGGCAGAATATCGTAGCAAACAATCTTTGTCAGTTTTTACCTTTCACTCATACCTGGACAAGAAAACGGTAAAACAGGTCTAGAACAGAAGAACACAAACGAAAAACTTTTTACGGTCATTTATAGTGGCGATATTTAATTTTAGATCGACCATAAAAACGTGTTTACTTGTCGTCTATCCATTGAATAAAGGTATGTGGAGTTTTCATCATGAAAGTAGAAACTATTTAAAAATTTAGGCGGGATCGGGATTTCGACGTAAAGAAGGGCGGGATGGCGGGATTAACAGGAAAAAATAGGCGGGATGGCGGGATCTGAGAACCCTATTGTGGACCCTCTTTGGGCGTCTATCTTTGCAGTGATTCACTCTGTAACCCAGAAAAAAAAATGGTCACACAAAAAGATTAGCCTAAATTTAGAATCCATAATAATCGGTAATAAGAACCTAATCACCTAAAAAAATGCTTGACCGTTTACATGTGTAAAATATTAAAACTGTGCATCAATCTTCAATATCCCTGCTTTGATCTAAGACTTCCAAATCTGACTCGTCTAACGACAAAATATAACAAACGAGTAATTAAAGGAGCCGGGTATGACACATTTCGGAGAAAAATAGCTGCAATTCTTAAGAGAATTAGTCGATACAAATAGAACGCGACTTACCATCCATACAATAGGCAAAATACATCTCATGTTGAGATGAACTGAGAGTTAGAGCGGGACCTGGCACTACCGGGTGCTAAATTAGTTCCCGGGCTGCTGCTGCTTCACTTTTTTGTTTTTAATGAATGATCTTTTCCTAGGATCTTTTCCAACTTGTGGCGCGATTTTTGGCTCGACAAAAATCTTACAGCCTCATATTGACTTCTTATTCGTGCTTGTTATGAAAAATAAATTCCGGATACATTTACCTGAAATCGATTTGGTGTCGACAGGAAGCTCTGCATTTGTCTTTCTTCGTGAATAGGTATACAGATCGTCAGACGTCTGATTTTGTCTTTGGGGTTCGATGGATAATTGACGAGTTTCGTGAATCCTGCAATAGTAGCGGACCACAAGATTTGACTAATATTTTTTGTGCGGATTTTGGATTTAGTTTTCACGCAATATCTTCCATTTTGATATGGTAAAACCATATTGAAAGCACTAGATATGGGAGTCACTCGAGTGTGTCCGCTTGAACACAGTTCGGCTGCCTTAAGGGGACATTTACGGTCAAACGTCTCGTTTTTAATACGTTTCAGCGCCTAAACTTTTTTTTATCTCGTCCAGATTTCATTCGATCCATAAATGGCTATATTCATCCTGGAAGACGCATAATTCGTCTGATACGCACCATGATAGCTCATAACGCGTCTGAGACAAATTATGCGTCAAGATGAGGAGAATGAGCTTCCATACGTGTATCATTCTGAGCCGAACTATACTTCTGTCTTATACATCTCGACGGCGCATAAAATAAGCCTAATTTGTCTGATAAATTATGCGTTTGAGACGAGTTATGTGTCAAGGTAAATACCCCGTAAATACGGAGAATAAAGGTAGACGCGCTATCCCCTCACACTAACAATGCGTCAAGATAAATGCAAAACGCGTAAAACAGAGGAAATTAACGGCAACTTTCAAACGTCGCGACAAGACTTTCAGGCCGCTACATCTCTGTTATCTTGAACATTTTTGCCATTCGAAATGTATTTGAGCCTTTTTTGGTTTGGAAGTGTTTCTTGACTTTCCTCTGGTTAGAAATTAAGCCGGCAAAGCAGGGAAATGAATGAATGAATGAATAAATGAACTTTGTTAACGTGTCCAAAAAAGTGTCTAGCAGAGGGAAATCCCCTGCTAATAGTAGACACCTAACTAACAATTTTGTGAAGTTATTTTTCTTTCAAATCACCATTTTGTGTCGTTAGTTTTCTTTCAAAGATTTTCCCGCCAATTCTGTGTGCGCCGGAGTTGTTGTGGCCAGTCTCTCTCGTGACACTTTTATTCGACTAGTGTCAGTTTTATGTGTCTCCATATTTATTTTCAGGGCACGCATTGCGCGTCTCAGACGAATTATGTGTCTTCTAAGAGGCTGTTTACATGGAGGGAGGAACTGATCCTAGAACTAGGCAGATCCTAGAAGGCGAAACAAAGTTTTGTTGGGTTTACATGCAGAAATTTCGATCAGGGTGGCTGCTGAAAATCAAATCAAACTTTCAGCCTTTAGCAGCTGAACGCCCAGCCGCCGCCATATTTATTTTTCTGTCCCTAGCACTAGGATTTTCCGAGCGAAGCTAGTTTACATGCCGCTAGGATCTTCCTAGCCCTAGGATCTTTCTGTCTCTCAGCTAGGGAAGATCCTAGCGCTAGAAAGATCCTAGCGCTAGGGCCAAGTACAACATTTGCATGTAATGAATATAGAAAACAAATGGCGCTAGGATGATCCGCCTTCTAGGATCTTCCTGTCTCCATGTAGACAGCCCCTAAGATAAATACGGCCATTGCCCCAATAGGGTTGTAAGCCATTGTGCAATGAATGTTTTGCCTTTATAAATTTTCAGTTACGTGTAAGTGATATGAAAAAGAGCTGTTTTTATTTATAGGCTAAGAGCTCTGACTAGGAACATTTTTACCCAGCTGTATAGATGTTGCTTCCAAAAGGTAATCGTCGACAGCAAAATAGACCAAACAAGTAATGAATAGCAAACTATAAGAACTAAAGATGTCGGTTTCCGCTGATATATCGCAGGAATAAATCACTGGTCTGTAAAGCTCCGGTCATGAGCAAGTAAACAGAAACAGCCTCCCAGAAGAAGTAATACAAGGAGCAGCTTTCATTTGTTTTCAACGCACCTGCGCTTCCCATTTATTTTGGAACTCTTCAAATGTGACTGTTGATCTTCACTCAAACCGGAAACAGAATTCACAAATGAAATATGGCACAAAAATTTAACCCTGGCTTAAAGTAGGCAAGTTCCCCTGTCTGGGACTCGCACAAGTCTCTTGTCTTATGTGGGAGGGACTGGTCAATTTTAGCTGGCGAGAGATGCGAAAACCGACCTGTACTTCACTGACTAATTTTACATTTACTCTCCCTTGTCGACGAACGCAGAATTCTGATTGACTTAGAACGACAGACCCTTTTTTTCTCAAGGAAACAGGGTTCGAAGAAAATCATTTCTTACAAAAGTGTTAGCCTATGTACAAAAGTCCGTGTACTGACAACCGTATGTTCCCCATATGAGGAGTTCCGCTGATCACGTACAGCATCGTGAAATCATGTAGGTTCCTTGTTCCATCACCAGGACTCAGTTGAATTTAACTCTCCGCCTATGTCTCGAGCTTCTCTCAAGTCCAGAACTTGACTCAGGTTGGAAGTTTAATTTATTTGTGATAGAGGTACGCAAGTGTTTGTGAAGTTTGTACTTTCAACAGAAGTGTTTTCAGCCTTCAGAGCTCATGGTCAATAGCTGCCTGAATACCAGACTGGCCGGTAGAAAGCGACATTGACATTTCAATAGTGAAACTTTCATAACACATGTTTCTGAGAATTATTAATTTCTCGTGTGATCGCTTTTCTCAGCCGGATTGTCGCAAAGAATCGCAAAAGTAACCTCCTAACTTTACCCTAATCTTACCTCTTGTGTGAATCCCGGACATGATTTCTTGCGAGGCAAAACCTGCTGCCCTGTAATTCACAGTTAGCAAACTCTTTCACAGTTTTGATCCATGGCTTGGTTAAGCTCAAGTCTCGTCCGTAAGGATTCACTTTCAACAACCGTCTTGAGTTCTCTGAATTGGCAAGGACATTTGCAAGGTGCTTGGGCTGGACATTCTGAATCCGGGTCGCTTCATAAACGGTATATATGTTGTTATGTAAAGGATGCAACGACATGAAGGGTGAATGGACGACTTTGGAAGACTACTGTTGTGATTGGGACAAGGGGTGCTCATGTCTTCTTGCTAAAGTTCCTTGATGCTCTCTTTTTAAAAAGTAGGTTGGCCCAAGCTGCCAAAAGAATTTTTTCTTTGAACAGTGGTTCCTGTTTGGACGTCTCAGCTGTCATTTTGTTAATTTCTAAATCTTGTCCACGTGTGTGTTTGTGAGAGTAGAGGGAATTCCTAACAAAGAAACCCATTCAACTGTCAATAACGTTGCACTCCCCCCCCCGCCCCAACGCTCTCAATTTTTTTTTTCTGACAGTTCCTGCGACCGGATTCGTTAAACCCGGCCGAAAAACACACCGTCGCCTTCGTAACTGTAAGTTTTTTTTTTACATAGTACCGATACTACTGCCATACCGGTACGAGTTCACCCTTATTCCCTCTTGCGACTCTGTATTCGTTTACTTGGAGCTAGCTAGGTCAAGCTGCATTTCCTTGTATGTTTGGGTCACAATTTTCTGCCTTGGTAGTATAAAGTTTTATCGAGAGAAACGGAACAGGAGGAAGTTGTACCATTGGTAAATTTTCTTCTAACTACGAGTCTGCCTTATCAAATCATTTTTCTGCAGGGCAACAAAAAAACTTGAAGGTATCACTCGATTGCTTGCCTCAATACAACATAACTGTTTTTAGTTTGGCTTGGAGTAAACTTTGAATTTCAAGTGCCGCGTCATTTTAAAGATGCTGTCGCAGAGCAAAAGTAATAATAACAATAATGATAATAATAATAATAATAATAATAATAATAATAATAATAATAATAATAATAATAATAATAATTTCCAGAGAAATAAATCAGCAATGATTTTCGAAGTTGAGAGGTCTAGGCATAGTAAACTATTTTCCAGTCGCTTCTTGTTGATCATTTATCCACCCTATCCAACGTCCACACGCGTAATAACTCCTAAGTATCCAAAAGGTGAAAGTATTTAAGTATATAAACTGGTTTTGATGAGTATGAAAGAGGCAAGAACCTTAAACGTTTTTATTTAATTGCAGCCGGTCTAGGCCGTCCGCAGTCTGGCAACACCTGTTCCTAACTATAATACTATCACTGTATTAAAACAAAGAATTTCCTTTCCATTTAGTCTCTACTCCCGGCCTTCTGGTGGAAGTTTTTTTGAACACAACGACCCTTGAGGAAGAGGGTTTGGGAAATCTTGCAAGTTAGCCAGTAAAAATTTCGTGGGTAAAATATTCGCAATAGAACGTTTAATTGACACGTACAAAATCTAAGAAAACTTCCGCCCACCTTTCAGCCTCCGTCTAGCCTCCCATGCAGTCGTTCTTAGGAGTATTTAGGTATACGATTCCCCTAAAAATGGCTGTATGGGAGGCTGGCCTCCGTCCTATACGCTAGAAAGAAAAAAATAGGAGGCGTCTGCACGCAGGTTAAGAAGAGTGCGGAATTTCCGGTGCAAGAAATGTCAACAGTTCTGACACGTGCAACAACAAATAACAAATATTTATCCTTTGGCTTTATTGACTTAAGATAAGGGGAAAAGAAACGCTTTACCTTACGTTTGCCGTAGATTTATTTCTGCGAACTTTAGGCCGTTGAACAACAAAAACAGAACAATTCGATACCAAGATTGCCTTTTTATCTTCTTTCTCCCTCGTTTACACATTACTTATTTTGTTATCTCCTCTTACTCATCTTGCACATCTCTCGTATGTTCTATTCTTCAAGGCTGCTTTAAAAATCTGGCCTTTTTCAGGTTGAGTCTGTCAAAAGTCCGCAAATGTGATATGCAATTTAAGCCTCGGATAATAAAATAACATTGTATTCCTGCAGGGCACAGTTGCAGTGCGCTTACCTCAGGCGCAATGTTTTAGGCTCAGTATTTTGCATAAAACAAAAGTGGCCGTAAATTAAATGAAATCTTTCTTGGCTTTTATGTACCCAGGCGCTATTTATGAGTCCCTGATCCAATGAGCGGTGAAAGTTTTGGTACACTGACCGCCAAGAAGGAAAGTTAATAAGTGGATGTCACTGATTTGCGTTTTCCAAAAAAATTAATTACCAAAAAAAAAAAAAACTGCTTTTTGTGTTAACCAAGGATCTTTTCCTATATGTCTAGCCTTCAATTTTGGCGGGACGTCTGCGAAAGTAGCATGAAAATATCATGTTCGTATTTAATCCCGCCAGATTTAGCTCGCGCACTGTTTTGATGTGTTTTAGATGTACTACACTGTCGGTCAGTGTTTTATAAGAGACACAGATGATTAGTCCGTCTAATCCATGGTCAGATTGTTCATCCAGCTTCCCCGTGGTGCAAATGAAAATTTATAGGACAGGAGTTGGGGCCGTGGGGATGGGGAGGGGAGGGGGAGGGGGGAAGGCAGAGTGGGCTCGGGAGTCGGTAATTGTCGAGGAAACGATTTTCACGGTCTCGACAGATTTGCCCGAGTTGTCGGCACTGAGGAATGTTAACAGGTATCGTTCGTTTTGTTTGCTTTTTTTCCATGCGTGACTTCGCCCCAGTTTTTTGTGTACCATTTTGAAAATACTTCATTGCATGGCACAAAATGATTTCAGTCTCCAAGGGCCTTAATTCCTGACACGACTTATCACAAAGCAGCAACCACAAACAAACTGAATCTGTGCTAAACACAGAACAGTTTTGTGTCTGCTAATTTCGTAAAAAAAGAAAGATCGTGTGTGTTAACAGTGTACGACATCCCGACGTAACGAATCGATAATATATAGATTTAGCCAAGCCTAAAAGCGGAGCTCCACATCTCTCTTTCATGCTAATTGGCCCGTAAAATACAGTAAATTTTAGTTGTGCAGTTATTCCCCAAGAGGTGAAAAACAGCAAGGGAAAACGTGCGGACCACTGAGGAAACTGTGAGTTGGCTTATTTTTCCTCAAAGAGAAGACTTCAGCACAACTTTCACCGACAGCTCTTCTTGTAGCATTCTTTCGAAAGCTAGCTTATTAAAATAAGTTCAAGAATAGTACCTGTAAAGCTACAATTGCTTAAAAAACCCCACTTAAGTTGCTCCCGGTAGCGACTCGACAGACTTTTCCATGCAAATACACATTTCTCACTGATTCCAATGCATCCCTCTGGCTGTTTAGTTCTGTTAACCATGAAACATTTCTCGAAATCTATCTTGCTAAAATAAATAATATTTTTCCGGCATCAAACCGTTTACTGAAAAAAATTCTCCAAAAAATGTTTTCGGAATCTTTCAAGCACACGTATAATTATCAAGAGAACATGGCACAAGTTTTTCAACCGCGAAGTATTAATCGGGCGCTTTCAAGAACACACCCTAAACTAATTTTAGGAAGCTTTTAGAGTCTCATTTTAGACAAAATAGACTTAAACCGAGAAATGCTTTGCTTATAGTTACTTAAATAAAGATTTCATTTCGATCTGTAACTAAAGACACACTGAAATGGCTTAGCGGTTCAATAAAAACAAAACGAACACGAAAACATGCCACACTGAACTCACTCACTGAAACGGCTATTCTAAGTTTAGTCGCTAAATTGGGACAGAAAGGTCATTCACCTCAAATGGAGAAACCAAAAAATATAACAACATAAGGAAGATAAAATATTCCACAACTGAACAAAAAACATTAAGGAACTTTACACTAAGACTATAAACTTAAAAATGACGACAGAGCGACTCTTCAGGTGTTGAATACTAAATTACGAATTGGTCAAAACAACCCAATATACATCGCCGAAGACAAACAACCTCCATTGAAAAAAACAACACAGACTCAGTCTAGAATAGTCACGATTTCCACTTTTCGAATAGAATACAGTAGAATTGCTTTAAGAAAAATATTGAAAATTACGCACTAAAGTTCAGAAGCCTAAATATCAGATTGCTCACTAACGAAATTCCTTTAATGAATAAGCACAGAAAAAAGGACAAGAAACCTTCAAAACCATGAAATGTCATGCACATACGAAGCACTTGTTTGCCTAGGAAAGCAAACTGCATTCAATTTTCCCCTCGAGTGAAGTTACTCGCAAGCCGGCAAACGGGATCGAACTACGAGCTATTTTAAACAAGTTTTCAAAACAATTCAAGAAAATTACCGTATTTTACTAAACATGTAAAGTCGCTCAATTAAACAATTTTTACAGTGTAAATCCACAATCAAATCTGTAATTTACTTTACCACTGAACTGAAAGAAGGACTTGAAAATCTAAACGAAAGACGCCGGGTTCTTTCCAGCAGCTCGAACAAGGATTTCTTGCCTTCAAGCTCTCCAATACCTTCTATATGCACCATCGAGATTGAAGCAATCCTTTTTCCTTTTCATGATGAACTGCTACAAGTCTTTATTCCAAGCATGTATTACAGTTATCGTATTGAAAATCGAGCGTACGAGGAACCAGCCGCCATATTGTTTACTTCAGCTACAAGAAAAGATGGTATTCCACCTCCCCCGGTCAGGCTGTCTTGGGACTCCCGTCACCCTTCCCCAGCGTCTGTACGGACGGACGGACGGACGGATGGACGTACGCTGACGTCAGAACCAAAATATTTCGAATCAACGGGTTACCAAATTTGCTTACCCATTGTGCTCCGCGAGCTCCGCTAAAAATTGATCAACGGAAGCCAGTCGTCAGTCGAATTAATCAATAACAATTAATAATAACAATTAATTAATAACAATTAATATAATTAGATGCTTCTTTAGATACACAAGAGTGTCTTTGATTTTATCAATTGTTATCGATTATCGTCGATTATCATCAACTGCTTTAATACCGTGGAGGTATTCAGTAAACTATTCGCAAAGTTGGAGGAGTAAGACACAGAGAGACGAAAAGAGAAAAACGAAAAAAAAGATTAAAGAACAGGAAAAAGCAAAATAGGTGGGGGGGGGGGGGGGGGCGACAATAGTCTACCCAAAGTTATAGCAAGGAGATCCTCGATGAAACAGGTTTATCTCACACAAAAAGGGCAAGTAAGGCATCCCTTGTAGAGCTGGTGATGAAGGCGAGAAAAGGAAGAATCTGTACATAGTTGTAAGGTGGTTAGTGACTGCGCTAAAAACTTTCAAAGGACGGACGGTAATTCACCAGATCCCGGCAACTGATATACTGATCCGTGTCCGTTGACTCTTCAACTGGCTGAACAGTAAAGGAAAATGCATGTTTCCCAATTAAAAGGATACCTGTATTTTGCATGATAAGAATTCAGCAAGTTTCCTTTTCTAGTTTTAGATTAAAATTAATTACATCCACAGCTTGAAGATGTTACAATGAAATCCATTGAAATGTTTGTCATCCTCTACTTATTGCAGACTCAAAATAATTCGCTTTTTGAGATACTGATCGACGGTTATTAGTGAATTTTCCTCAACGCGTCAACTGGGATGCACATGCTATGATACTGTAAGAGAATAAAGGACCTTTTCTTTCCGTCTTTAGTTTCAATCTTACCGGCGCAGGCCATCGGAACAGATTTTTTTCTCAGTTTGCTTTGGATCAGTCTCATCAGTGATGTTCTATTTGGTCTACATCGCTATATTTTGGAGCTCGAATGCACGCGGCTGTTACTCAGCTATATAGAAATAAATATAAATAATTATAAATGAAAAATAAACGTAGCTGACCTTCTGAAATAAAGAGTACAATGAACAGATTTGCTTATTTGTTTGATTCTAAGGTTTTTTCGAAAGCCTGGCCAAACGGGGACTCAAGTCAACGCAAGTTTTGGCGGAAATGACAGCTTACAGTCTGACTTGCGATCACGGCTAAACTGACTTGTAAGTAGACTCAAGTTTGACGTAAGTTGCAAAGAAAGCTATTTCAGTGTACGTGGCCAAACGGCAGACTCGTACACAGTCGCTATTTATGAGTCTGGGACAATTAAAGGGAGAGAAGACTGGGTACGAGTCTGGCCAAATGTGTAAAAAACTTGAGTTCACTTGCGCGCAAATTTGAGCTCGACTAAAGCGAACGCAAGCCATTGTAAGCCAACGCAAGTACACGGAAGTCATGGCCATACGGAGTCGCAAGCTTTCAACCTGCGTTGACTTGCCACTCCGTGTGGCTAGGGCTTTTCATTTAGCGAAGGAGGCACAAGCATAGGGGGCCCACACAAACTGTGTGACCGTTTGTAGTTTGGACTGCACGTAGTTCGTAGTACGTAGCACGTAGTTTCGATCGACTGTACGTACAGTTGATCGCATTGCTAAACCCTGGAAATCGCTAATACTCGTTGTTTAGAGGCACAATAACGACAAAGCACAACGATTACGGTAAGATTATGTTTATTTTGAACTTAAATGTAAATATTTCTCGCCGCATTTCACGTTATTAGAAACCTTTCGGTTTTCTCTTACATTCCCTTGTAATTTTAAACCTACGAACGGTCGCACAGTTTGTGTGGGCCCCTGTGGGCACAAGCGCATGCTCAAGCATGTCAAGTGCAAGAGTTTCAAAGTGTAAAAGAACGCGAGCATTCTTGTCCCCAGAGCCTGCGATCTTATTAGTCTACGTTAGCAGTTCAATAGGATCGAGGGCTCTGGGGACAAGAATGGAGCGCGAGCACAAGCACAAGCAGGTTCTTGTACATTTACAAGGAAATTAGCTGACGGAAAACAGAAATTATATTTCTTCTACTTATTATCCTAAAAGGGGAATATATTGACTTTGGTTTGAACGTGACACGAACAATTTTCATATAGCAGCAAGAAGAATCAAGGCTTTAGCTTTAAAATGAACACAATACGTCAAAAACAATTTTTGAAAATTGAAAGTTATCTTCGGTTTGAAAAATTTTTTCCCAAAATCACTGCACAGGCAGCCTAAGCTTACGTTGAGAGCTGCGCATAAATTAGACTATGCCTTCCACGCTATGCATAACAATGACATCGGCAACATTGAAGAGTTTGTACGGAAGTGCTACAAAACGTCTTAAATTGCCCCGGATAAAAAATAATTTGCCTTATTTCATTGTTATATTGGTCATTATTTGAGGGCTTCCTGGGCTGGCTTGAAGCCTTTTGGGCGAAAAATTGAGATTTTTATTTTTTCATGTTTGCTGGACGTTTAGAATTATTTAAAGGCAGGAAACAATTTGACACTACACCTCATTTGAGGTTCGATAAATTCCATTACAATAAACGAATCGCCATAAAACTTCAAAGGTGTATTCTTGCGTCTTTGGACTACCTCTGTTCTTTCTCATGGTTTCCAGATCCTATTTTAAGCGGTCGAAGACTCCTCCTAAATATAAAACTCGCCTTTCCTGGTATGCGTTTTCATTTGAAGTGCACACTTGAATCTTTGCGAGCCGCATTTCGACGACAAAATTGCCCTCAGCCGGGAAGAGGTTGAGTGAGATTGTTGACAAGCAAAAGAGGAACCTTAGTTTTGTAAAGAGTAACCCTGATTACACGCATGTATGGATTTGTCTAGAAGAATCACGGTTATTAGCTAGGGGTGACCCAGAGTGTTTAGACCGAGGTTTAACCCATGGTGAAATAAAAAAAAAAAAACGTCAATAATTCGCGTTTCGAGGTAATGTATACCTTAAATTCAAAGCTGCGATAGAATTCCGCCTACGCCTCGCATAAGGGACAAGGGGGTTCCCAGATGGAGGGAAAAAGGCCTTAAAGAATTTATATTACGCAAATGAGGGAGTTAGACTGGTGTGGTTGGGACTCGAAATTAACATATTTCTAAAGCAATAGAGTGATGTAGACTTAATGACACAACATGGCAATTTTGTGTTTCAATTTATTTCCCACCTTTGAAGCATTTTACAGATGCTATTTTGATAATAGCATTCCTAACCAGCTCCTTTTTTGTTTTCGTTCCCTTAATCCCCCACCCTTAAGTTTAACCCGGCGATTAATAATTAATTTCCCCTGACCGTCCCCTCACTTGTTTCTGCCGTTGAAGCCCGAATTTTGATCAAGAAACGGAGCTTCACAATATGAAGCAGTGGTTATTAATCTTGAGCACAGCTGATGTCGCCCCTGAGGTCATCAAAGTTGATGTGACCCCATCCGCCAGAAGAGTTGTCAATCAGCTTGACTTGGGCTTCTTTGCCGACAAACTCACTGACATTCCAGGACACGTTAGCCATCGTCTCGTCGCAGTTACCGGTGGCGCTTCGGACAGCCTGGAAGACGGGAAGAAGTGAAGTGTTTAAGTGAACAAGAAAGTAATTTTGAAAAAGAACCTAACAAGTTAAGCAATCGAGTAAAGTTGGAGGTGAAGATTTTTTTAACCCTTGAATATGAAGTAAAAAAGTTGCTAGCGTAAAAGAACACCCTTTTGACACAGAAAATGTAGATGTGACATATTTTGTGGCATAGCGTTATTGTATGAGGCGCCGTTACCGCCAAAATTCAGCCCCTTTATTTTTTAGTAAATAGTGCTTTAATTTTTACAAATGGTGCCCTTAGTTTTGTAAATGGTGCCCTAATTTTTATAAGTAGTGCCCTTGGTTTTGAAAATGGTGCCCTAATTTTTACAAATGGTGCCCTTAGTTTTGTAAATGGTGCCCTTAGTTTTGCAAATGGTGCCCTAACTTTTATAAATGGTGCCCTTAGTCTTGTAAATGGTGCCCTAATTTTTGTAAATGGTGCCCTAATTTTTACAAATGGTGCCCTTAGTTTTGTAAATGGTGCCCTAACTTTTATAAATGGTGCCCTTAGTTTTGCAAATGGTGCCCTAACTTTTATAAATGGTGCCCTTAGTCTTGTCAATGGTGCCCTAATTTTTGTAAATGGTGCTCTAATTTTTATAAATGGTGCCCTTAGTTTTATAAATGGTGCCCTAATTTTTGTAAATGGTGCCCTAATTTTTACAAATGGTGCCCTTAGTTTTGTAAATGGTGCCCTAATTTTTATAAATGGAGCCCTTAGTTTTACAAATGGTGCCCTAATTTTTGTAAATGGTGCCCTTATTTTTGTAAATGGTGACTTTCCTTTCATGAAATGGTGCCTTTGTTTTCATATATGGTGCCTTTATTTATATAAATGCAACTACAATTTATGTAAATTGCGCTTTTTCTTTGTAAAAATGGTGCGTTGTTTTCATTTTAACTGCACCCCAATTTCTAAAATGGTGCCTCGTTGCTCGTAAATGGTGCATCTTTTACTTATGTCTGTATCAACTGACTTACGCGAGGATTAGGCTGGGCTCAGTCTCAGTCCAAGGGCCTTCTCCTGTTCCCGAGGTATCCAATCGATGAAATCGATATCAACCAATATCAATCGATATCAATTAATCGACTGATATTGATAATCGATGACCAATCGATGAAGTAGATCTTTGTGACCTTTTATCGATTTCCAATACCAGTGGATAGCTTAATTGATATCGATTGGCATCGATTGGTTGCGAATTTTTTCCCGTTTCACAATCTACAAGCCGACGCAAAAGGCACTTCATATCACACCTTTTCACGTACAGATTGTCAACGGATTTTATTTTATTGCGCGGAACGTTAACAGGAGAATAAAGACCTATTTCATTTCGTCGAGCACCTCGCGCATTAATCTCACCGTCATATCATCGGCGCCACCTTCCTTTTGTTTCTCACGCTCTTCCTTTCTTTATCCATGTCTTCTAATGCCGGCACCTGCTTTATAACCTCAGACAGATCAACATGTAATGTCCATTTCGCATCGTTTACGGCTCCCACTACTTTGAATATCGATCTGACACTGCACCATTTGACAATGTCGTAGTTGACAACTCCCACTCGTTTCCCCTCTTTTTCTGGAAATCCAGTACAGTGTGTTAGCGCAGATACTGATTTTCTCTTTCGCTTTTGTATCCAATCGCCACTCAAATACCGGATAATGCGATTTTAGAGATGGAGAACGGATGATTCTTATAATCTGACCCACGTGCAAGCGTGCGTTTCCGCGTTCTTCCCTCTTCTTGCAAGCACTAAAAAGCTCGCCAGTGTTCACTACAAAACGGCAATAGTGATAGCCTTTAACGATGCCGCTCATGAACAGTTGAACTTCTTGCGACTCAGACTTTCTCTGCGTGTCCGCCGTGGCAAGTGGTATTAAATTCGAGTGCGCGTGCCACGCAGTACTTATTCTTCGCGTTAAGAAACTGTGAGCTACTTGTTTTGCCAATCGATGACAATCGATGAACGAGTTTCGTGACTATCGATTGGTCATTGATTCGCCGATACCAATCGATATCAATTAACTAATTTTATCGATTGATATCAATTGATCGATTGCCTTACCGATCATAGATTTCCATCGATTGGATACCCCTCCTGTTGTAAATGGCTTAAAAGAATCGAGAGAAAAAATTTAATATGGCCAAGTCTGTTGAAGGCCTTTGAAACTGTGCTGTAGCTTACTGACATTATGGAAATTTTAGAGGTCCAAGAAGTGCTAGAGACGATTGACCAAATTGAGGCTGTTCATTGTTTAGATCCTACGACAAGACTGCTGGAGGATGCATAACAAGTCACATAAGCC
This sequence comes from Siderastrea siderea, assembly GCA_964030785.1. NCBI lineage: Eukaryota > Metazoa > Cnidaria > Anthozoa > Scleractinia > Rhizangiidae > Siderastrea > Siderastrea siderea. Next base: position 26,048,841 of record OZ034973.1, read on the forward strand.
CGAGGGCAAAATTGCTTGTACAGAACTCTTGAGGGTTGAATGCCAGAATCTCGTAGTAAGGGAGTGGGCCTCATTTAATATAAAACATTGCCCTTGTGGGACAAAAAATAGTCTGAACCCACCATGGGTTTATATATTGACTGTGTTTAGTTCTGATTTATGGTTATTCAGCTGTCATTCTCACAAAGTGCAACTGATTGAGGAGGTAAGCCAAGAGGTTATAATTATAGGCAACTCTATTCCCTTATATGGGTGGATGTGGATATCATAGTGTCTTTTTATCTGTTTCTCTGAAGTACATATTTCTATTACTACAAGCGCCTTTAAGTTTACCTCTTTATTAATGCAGTTCACACATACTTAACCTGTTTAGTTAAATCAGGTTATTTTAGCCACTGTCTTGAATGGTTCAGTGGAAAGTTGAAAATATTACTCTTGACCTGCTATTACTAAACAGCCTGTCAATATAAAACAGGCCCGCAATGCGTGCAGAACCGACGAAGTGTTGGTTCGTCTCGAAAAGAAAGCAAGCGAGCCGTGCGTGACTGCAGCTTCAATAACATTCAAACATCTGTAACAGCAAGTTGCAGTAAAAGTGTGTAACTGTAACTAACGCTTAAATTTGACCAACTGAAAAGGCGAGCAATACCCTGGAAAGGAGGTCAACTGAATTATTCACCCTCTCCTCACCAAACATAGCTCCACAGACTATGCATTCTTCACTCAAGATCATTTTTCGCTGTCTTTTGGTCGGTCTTCCTCAAAACCCGGAACAAAAATTCTCAAAACACACGCATTTCAAAAAATGGGCGACAAATCTCCTAATATAAAAGTAACCACATCTTCACGATTGATCAGTATGGGCACCGTAACAGCCCAAAAGAATTGAACTTTTCCCCATACCTGGGAACCACACTTTGTGCACAGTTTCCTTTAATCATGTCAAGGGCTCCTTAAGCCAAATTGTGAATGCAAATACGAAATAAATCATTGCTATGCTCTATTGTACAGGTTACAAGAAATCGCATTATAGGCATTTACCAGTCGTTTTGACCCACTCCACCCTCGACAAATGTTTTTACTTGGTTCAACGTGCTAACTGGCGTAACGAAAATTGTGACAGTATTTTGCCCTTTGTGTTACCGAATGACGTTATGTTTAAAATCTGATGACTCAGCTCATCTGTCTTATCGCTTTGAATATTTTGTTGAATTAAAATTAAAATTTAAAGATAAATTTTGTCCACAACTGAACATGCCGTTATCAAGAGTTGTAAGCGAAGCATTTATACATTGTTGTGAATACGGCACTATACAAACATGATTATCGATCTGAAGAAATTAGTAAAAAGCGAAGTCGTCGTTTTATCTCAAACACGTTAAAGCATGTCTTATGACGTAATCGTTAAATCTAGTTTCCTCTTCCGCAGTCAGCAAGTCAGTGTCTCGAGGTCTGAAATCGAACAAATCGGTTCAAAATCAAAAGTAAAGCAGAAAAACTAAAAAGACTAACTGGTATATCCTTCTGTGCCGCTTATAGTATACTATCCAAGAAGATCCAGCCTCGTGTCGTAATTCATTTCCCACCTGCCAATAACCTTTCTTAACGTTGGCAGCTAGACATTTTCAAGTAATAAACATAACCACAACAACATACACCAGAATTTTCCTTTCATAACCTTTACTGAGAACGATTCTATCCTTACGATGTCTCAGCAACACTTTGGTCCCACCAGCATCAACAGTGCCACTGGACTTCACCTCCTGTTATTATCAGTCCTCCTTGCTTTCTTTCACTATCCTCCTTGCTTTCTTTCACTAGTATTGCACAGATATTTCAGTCTGGTCAAAACCAACACTGCTCGGCGGAAGTGTCCTCCTATACCTACGATACTTTTTATGTGGACCCTTGTCCTATCGTGCGTGGGTGTGCGTACTAATTGATGGGCTTAACTGCAGAATACGTCATCCCATCCCGTGGGCCATAGCGAAATACACACCTTGTGAGCCTTACACTACGTATTTTGACCTACCAAACCAGTCGACGCTCTTGACACGACTGTTCTAACTCGACTTCGTCGGTTAAACATAGGCCCGCAATGCGTGCAGAACCGACGAAGTGTTGGTTCCTCTCGAAAAGAAAGCAAGCGAGGCGTGCGTGACTGCAGGTTCAATAACGTTCAAGCATCTGTAACAGCAAGTTGCAGCAAAAGTGCGTAACTGTAACTAACGCTGAAATTTGACCAACTGAAAAGGCGACCAATACCCTGGAAAGGAGGTCAACTGAATTATTCATCCTCTCCACACCAAACATAGCCCCCACAGACTACGCCCATGACCTCATGCATGCATTCTTCACTCAAGATCACTTTTCGCTGTCTTTTGGTCGGTCTTCCTCAAAACCCTGGACAAAAAAGCCGTCACAATTCTCAAAACAGAGGCATTTCAAAAACAGGGCGATAAGTTTTCTAAATATAAAAGTAACCACATCTTTACGATTGATCAGCATGGGCACCCAAACAGCCCAAAAGAACTGAACTTTTCCCCACGCCTGGGAACCACACTTTGTGCACAGTTTCCTTTAATCCTTGTGAATGCAAATACGAAATAGATCATTGCTATGCTCTATCGTACAGGTTACAAGAAAGCGCATGATAGGCATTTACCACTCGTTTTGACCCACTCCACCCTCAATAAATGTTTTTACTTGGCTCAACGTGCTGTGCTACCTGGCGTAATGAAAATTGTGACAGTATTTTGCCCTTTGCATTACCGAATGACGTAATGTTTAAAATCTGATGACTCAGCTCATCTGTCTTATCGCTTTGAATATTTAATTTTGTTGGATTAAACTAAAAAATTAAATGTCGATTTAAATTTGTCCACAACTGAACATGCTTTTACTGAGAGTTGTGAGCCATGTATTTATATACTGTTGTCAATAGGGCACTATAAAAACATGATTATCGTTGCTAACCGGCGTGACGAAAATTGTGACAGTATTTTGTTTTTTGCGTTACCGAATGACATAATGTTTAAAATCTGATGACTCAGCTCATCTGTCTTATCGCTTTGAATATTTTGTTGAATTAAAATTAAAATTTAAAGATAAATATTGTCCACAACTGAACATGCCGTTACCGAGAGTTGTGAGCGATGTATTTATATACTGTTGTGAATATGGCACTATAAAAACAGATTATCGATTGAGACCAACACACCGTCAGAATCTGGAGAAATTGATTAGTAAAAAAGCGAAGTCGTCGCTTTATCTCAAACACGTTAAAGCATGTCTTATGACGTAATCGTTAAATCCGGTTTGCTCTCCCGGAGTCAGCAAGTCAGTGTCTCGAACTCTAAAATCGAACAAATTGGTTCAAAATCAAAAGTAAAGCAGAAAAATTAAAAAGACTAACTGGTATATCCTTCTGTGCCCCTTATATTATCTAAGAAGATCTAGCCTCGTGTAGTAATTCATTTCCCACCTGCCAATAACCTTTCTTAACATTGGCAGCTAGATACTACGCCTTTCCAAGTATAAAACATAACCACAACAACATACACCAGAATTTTCCTCTCATAACATTTACTGAGAACGATTCTATCCTTACGATGTCTCAGCAACACTTTGGTCCCACCAGCATCAACAGTGCAACTGGACTTCACCTCCTGTTATTATCAGTCCTCCTTGCTTTCTTTCACCAGTATTGCACAGATTTTTCAGTCCAGCCAAAGCCAACACTGCTCGGCGGACATGTGCTTCTAGACCTACGATACTTTTTATGTGTGCAACTTCTTCTCTATATGTTCAGAGGTCAGTACATAATTATACCACAACACAGTCGAAGCAAATCTTCCACCAAACCTCCATCACCTTTCTTGACCTGCCAATTTAAAATGGCGACTCGTCTGCTCTTGTTCTCACGTCATCCCATCCCATCCCATCGGCCATAGCGAAATACACACCTTATGATCCTTGCACGACGTATTTTGACCGTCCACTCCAATCCACCCTTCTTCATGACTGCACTAACCCGACTTCATCGGTTAAAAATAAAAACCAAAAAGAAACAAAAGTTTAGTGCTATGAAACTTGGAATGTGTGTCAATTGATAGTTTTGTTGTTGAAGACGGCAGTGGGGCCATTACAAATTCTCTGACCTTCCCTTAACTGTGATCTTTGACAACCACATCTTTAAGCATGTCTGTCCTGAAGGCAATTTTTTATGAAGTCTGTCACTAAAAGGTTACACCTAACACTTTCCCATTGGGTAGCTGAGGCTACTCTATAACCACTATCCTCTACAGTTCTGATTAGCTCATTCAGCTTAGTTTGATCCAGAGGGTTATTTGTCGCTGTTACTTCTACGTTATCATCACATTCACTGTCAATACTAACTGGACCCTCCCAATCAATACCATAGTCATCATTGACTCTTGGTTCAAAACTGGCATTTTCAAACTGACCTTGCACCCACAACTGTAGTGGAGTCAGGATATGTTCTGTACTTAGAGGGTGTTTCATCCAGGCAGCTACCCACTCACTTAACAAGTGTGATTGATGATGTCTAGGAAACAAAAGTGTAGACACCATAAATCACTTTCTGCCTTCCATTGACATAAAAAGCCTCTTACAAAGATCCAAAACGTCGGTGAAAACATCTCGCCACAGTCTCTCAATTCGCTGGTTGTGGACACTTCTGCCAACAGGTGCTGAACCTCGATCAGTTCCTCGTCTCTCAAGCATGTACCGTACTACATCAACATTCTCACCTCCTCTATCGCAACGAACACGGGAAGGTAGTCCCCACTGAGCTACAGCATCTAGAAAGCAACCCAAAACAGTTGATGCTTTGTTATTTGTGCTACAAGCTAGCTATACAGGAATTCGGGGAAATCCATCGACACAAGCATGAACCACAAAACGCCACCTAATAAGTTTATGATTCCCATCAAAATGCCATAAAGCTAACGGACGAGACAAAGAATAAACACGCCGATGAATGGCTCTGCAGCTACGAACAGATACACCAACTGGGTCAACTCTTTGTAAGGACTGTCTCAACCGTTCCCTCGGCAATTTCACATTTCGCGATACCAGGTACCCAGCCAGACTCTTTGAGCCACAGTTGGGATGAAAGGTCTTAATTTCCATGACTACACTGTCTAACTTCTCGTCTGTTATGGTACTAAATGACCTTACAGAGATGCCGTATTCTGCAAGACGTTGTTCAATGGTCCTCGTCGTTACATGAAGTAATTCGGAAATTTGTGGAACAGCAAAACGCAAGTCAATCAGTGATCGTAACTGAACCTCATTAAGGGCCCATTAAAGTATCTCGTTCGAATCTCGTTGCTATGCTACACGGTTGCCATGCACGTGTAATTTTACTTCCGGTCGTCCGCAAATTTTTCGCGCGCTTTCTGGCCTCCCGGCGCCGGCCCGTCGCCGGTTCAAGTCGCTAATTTTTTTAATTTCAGTTGCGACAAGCACAAAAGAAACTCTTTTGTTTGCTTTTTAAATTGATTTTAATTTTCTGCTTTAAGTTAACAACATGTGAGTTGTGCCTTTATTTCTTAAACTGGGTGTTTCAGTTGAAAATGAGCTCGAAGCTATCCACGTACGCACGTAAACAGAAAGCGCAGCGATGCCGCAAGTCGATGGGGAAATGCAGATCGCGAAAAGCCGACATTCACAGATTTTCAGTGTCAGGTCGGGGATAGAAATGTCAGTGATGCGGAGGCAAACCGAAATAAGTACTGTGCCATCATCCCGAACCCATAAAGAAATCCCTGTGTCCGCGGCCGTGACTTCGACTGCTCCCAAACTACCTGACGTCGCTTGCTAGAAAACTGTAATCGATGTGCGAACCTGTGAACTGTCCTTCCGAACCTGAGCAACTCCAGTGTTTAGACAGCTCTTCAAGAAACGAAGCTCTCGAGGCCACCCACTGACTTGCAGCCACTGTCGCAAGACAGCGTGGAGCAGCATACAGCAAGAAAGGAAGCTTGTAAATTGTCCTTGAAAGCAGCTCTATAGCGCGAATTTCATGCCCACATTGACAATGCTATTATTAAAGCACACGATAGAATACCTGACAAATAATGGTGAGCTCGATACATCTGATGGGCAACGTCTGCTAACAACATCACTTGAGAAATTAGCAAAAAGTAATTTAAGCGATCTAAAAGACTGTGACTGTAGAAAGGACTGAGAAATACGAATTTTGTTCGGTAAAACAAAACACAGTTGAAAAGTTTGAGTTCGAGTGCAGTCGATGTGGACAGAAATTCAGCTTGAAGAGAGATACCTCTGTCGTGAAAGCCTCAACTCGTCCAAGGTCTGCAATACGTAACGTAATCGTTGCTCTTTCATTCCTTGTCAGTGGGCAGTATTTCAAAGATTATCATAAAATTCTCTGGACTCTAAGTCTGGACCAAGTCAATACGACTCGGTGGATCCACATTGTTGAATGGCTTGCGCCGTTCGTAAAACAGATCGCCGACTGGAGCGTGAAAGAAGCGAGAACTGAAGCAATCCAACGGAGAAACCAATCATCATTACACATCCAGTTCGACGGCTTTTATCTGACTCGCGGCCATTATTCCAACAACAGCTCAGCTCAGCTCAGCTCAGCTACCGACCACGATGCTAAGAAGGCCGCCAAGAATGGGAAAATTATCGCCTTAGCGACCTAGCCATTTAACGCTTAGGCACCCGGCCATTGAAAAAGTAGCGTCACTTCCGGTGCCTCGAAAAATGTACTTTTCTCGTCGAGAAGTAAACGTAGCTGCTGCATTTTAAAAGAATTCGAAAAAACATCTTTTTTTCTCGAAATTTAAGCATCCTTTTTGCGAAAAAACAGAAAACAAAAAAATTATACCCAAAGGAGTGGTCAAAGAAGCACATTTTTCATTCTTATTTGTCTATTTTTCTTCGTAAACCAAAATGCATGCTTAAATTTCCTCAAGACGGCTTATGAAATGGTACGGTACAAGAAATTATGGACAAAAAGGTAAGTCTTGAAGTAAAAACGCATTTTTCTGTTTCTGATCACGTGACAAGGGGCGTGGTCCGTTGACGTCATAAACTGAACCATACGTGCCCTCAATGAATGTTGTCCAAATCTGGTCCAATGAAAGCATACATGTGTTGAGTTACAGCAAACTCATTTTTCCCTAGCAACGGCCTAAAAAGATACTGTAATGGGCCCTTAATGTCATAAGAAGGGCGTCCTGGCATATTGGTAATGATTCGAGGAGTTCTCGCCGAAGTTGAGCTGGCATTCTCAATGATCGAATCTTTTCGCAGAAGAAATGTCTCGGTAGCCTGCTTGCAGGCGGTTACTGGGTGTTTTTATCGCTGAAAACCCATTCCCTTCGCTAATCGGGCGCCATCTTGGATTTTTAAGACGCGCGGTCCCGGGGACGAGCGGGCGAGCGCAAAAATCGCGTCGCCTCTTTGTCAACTATCGCTCGCCCCGCTCCTCCGCGTCGGGTATTTTCCAAAATGGCGGCCAAGATAGCGAACTCCGGGTTTTCTCGCCGAAGAAAAACTCCAACGCCTACAGGTAGGCTAATGTCTCGGTAAACATCGTCCGGCAACCTCGTTACAGAATCCAAACAATTAACACCATAAACAATTTGATCAATGGTCTCAGGCGCTTCTTGTACGTATGAAACTGCGGTAGGGTTTCTTAAGCTGCAGCAGATACTTTCTATTTCTCTTGCCACAAGATTTCGAAGGCCTTCAACAGGGTCGGCCATTTTGAATTTGTCCCCGGTGGAGAGAAGGCCCTGGGACTCAACCTCGTCCCCAGGGCCTTCTCCTCGTTTAAAATGGCGGCCGGAGAAACCCCTGGCCAAGGCTGCGGAAGTGGCTCCAAAAGTTCATTAGAATTTCGTCACGCAAACACGATGAAATGTCTTCGTTTTGTTTGAACAACGGTTTCCGATTGCAGAAAACAAACAGGGCCGCCAGACACTGGCAAAACGTCCGAAAAAGCCATTTTATCATGTGTCACGTGACAAAATATTCCACGATTCGTGGAGTATTTCAGCAGCCTTGGCCAGGGGTTTCGCCGACCGCCATTTTGAACGAGGAGAAGGCCCTGGGGACGAGGTTGCCTGGGACTGAGACTGAGCCCAGCCTTCCCCGGTTAAGTCAGTTGACACTTGTGACCAGACCTCTGAATAAAAGACGCACCATTTACGAAAAACGAGGCACCATTTTAGAAGACTGAGGCACCGCTAAAAGAAAACAAGGCACCATTTTTAAAAAAGAAAAGGCACATTTAAAAAAATTGTGGCTGCACTTACATAAATAAAGGCACCATATATATGAAAAAAGGCACCATTTTTTCAAAGGAAAGTCACCATTTACAAAAATTAGGGCACCATTAACAAAACTAAGGGCACCATTTACAAAGCTGAGGGCACCATTTATAAAAAAAAATAGGGCACCATTTAAAAAACTAAGGGCATCATTTATAAAAGTTAGGGCACCATTTACAAAAATTAGGGCACCATTTACAAAACTAAGGGCACCATTTATAAAAATTATTGCACCATTTATAAAAGTTAGGACATTATTTAGAAAACTAAGGGCACCATTTATATAAATTAAAGCACTATTTACTAAAAATTAAAGGGGCTGAATTTTGGCGGTAACGGCACCTCATATTATTGCGATGCTTTCATTTTAAGCTATGTGCATGCAGATCGCGATATCGAGACCTTTATATTAATTATCTAGTTACCATGTCTCTCAACAAACAGACGATTCTAACGCTTGGGCAGCATATCAGCTGGGGTCGAAAGTTACGTCAGTTAGTGAACATCCCCTATTTTCAATAACCATTTAGGCGTTGGCGTGTCTGGCGAAAAAAACCGTTGAAAACCTTGATCGTTATATCTTGTATAGATGGGAAAATATTGCCCACTTAAATCCGAAATATTACAATTGTTTCAAGGCGGTGGGATATCACCATTGTTCTCTTTTATGCATGTATGATTTGCCACTAATCGTTAAGTCGTCAAAAAATGTCGAAATTTGTAAAGCTGTATGTCTGCTTTCCAGCCGAATTTTAAAACTAAGGAAAATTGCAATGGCATTTTTTCTTCAAGGATTGCTGTTCTTCCGTTTTAGCGAGAAAAAAAATTAACGAGGGGTACAATATTCACCTGGCCGTCAATAATCAACTCTGCACGAACGTCAACTGGCCCGAACCCACCACAATCTCCTCCGTCTCCTCCGCCGCCAATCAGGAACGAGATGAATTTTCCCGTGATCTTAAAGGATGGCGAAGTTAGAGTGCCTACGGGTTCGTCTCCCTGAATTTCTCCCGCCGGTGACTCCTTGGAGGGTCTATTCTCAGCTCCTCCAATCCACCAGTCTCCTTCTTGATGGGCAGGCTGACCTCTGTTGCGAGCCGTTGGGTTGTCACGATAGGTAGGTTGGTTGTCAAACGCTGTGCCAGTTTTTTCTAACCCTGGAGGCCATCTTCGAAGTCGAACCTGCAAGCTTGAAAATGACGAAGTCCAAAGCTAAAGTGAATTTATTACGATTGATTTGCTTTTGTGACAATCAAAATGGTTGCACTGTGTATTTCCGCAGAAGTTTTCACGTGTGGATATCTGTTTCTTTATTTCTGTAAATCTGTCAATTCGTTCGAGTTAACTTAGCCAGTTCTGCTTTTCTGTGGTTTAATGGGTCTTGGTTAAAGTCAACCAAGGTGGTCGATAGTGCTTTTAATATTTTCTGGGAAAGGTCAAGAGCAAGTTTTACTGTAAGATTTTTGCTTAAAACATAGCGGTGATAACGTCAAGTGATTGTCCGTCATCACAACGATAACTGACAATTATTTTTGTTAAAATTCTTATCATAGAACTCTCCTTTTAAACTTATCGAATATTAAAATACCTTGGGCCTTCAGTTCTTCCAACTCTTCCTCTGCTGCTTTCAATTTTGCTGAGAAAGAAAAGGAGACATGACAGTACTGACCGAGGTTGTCTATCTTCTTCAAGGTCTTATTTTATTTACTTATGAGAGCCTTGTAGTTATCAGCTTGTTACTTTCAAGCATTTCTACTTGTTAAACAAAGCCCGATTGATTATCGGATTGACCCAGTTAAAGACAGTTCTAGGAAAGACGTTAAAATGGTAATTTATTGTCACCATTACGTTGCCGATACTGACAGAGTTATAAAAACTAAAAGAAACATTCTGGCTATTTAATCCCTTTATGAAAGGCTCGAAACAATTTTTAGACTCTACTTAAGGCAATAAATAGTGATACTGTAAACACCACACGAGAAAGAAGACCCTGATAACCATACTCTATGCCGCAGCACGTCCCCTTTTAGACCAAATAAGGGAACGCCCCTCCCCCCACACCCCTTACTGGAAACTAAAGCATTGAGCTAAAGTTTTATTTAAGTAAGCGTTGTAGGAAGCAAAATGTTCTCCAGTAACTACCGTTGTAAGAATAAACGTCAGGACCGATGCCCGCTCGAGGGCCTTGGGCTCTTGCAAAGTGATTTATAAATGTTTGGCTTTCGTTAGGTCACACAATTCTGACAGCGCGTTTATATATTTCGAAAGATCGACCGGCCTTCATTGTTGGACGCGTAATCACACATACGCTATGGTACTGGGCACTACATTGAAATGAAATGAAATGAAATGGAGTACATGTTTTTAAATCCTTCGCGAACATCTGTTTACCTGAAGAGGTGGCTGAAATGTGTGCACAAAATCAAAAAAATTAAAACGAGCGATTCAGAGGATGAACGTACTCGGTGGACTTAACTTGAAAGCCATTATGGATTGCATTGCAACTGTATTTAAAAGGATTCAAATTATTTTGTCTTTCCTTGTAGTTTTGGTTTAACTTTTTTGGGGCATGCTAGTAAGTATTTAAAACTTGAATGCCGAAAGAACATCTCTGCTCTCCGCGAGATTCTTACGAATCACGCATTTCCTCTTTAAGGGATTTGACTTCTCACATTCACTGTCAGTACCTTGTGCTTCTTCCAATTCTTGCTTGGCCGCTTTTAATCGTTCTGAGGAAGAAGAGACAACATTAATCAACGTGATAGTACTGGCAGAGCTTGTTTTCTTGAAGGTCATAATCTTTCATTTATTTAGTTGCAAGGGCCTCGGAGCTATAAGCTTTTAAAATACTTTCAATCGCTTATCGTCGTTAAATAGAGCCTGATTGAGTGATTGATTGATTGATTGATTGATTGATTGGTTGATTGATTGATTGATTGATTGATTGATTGATTGATTGATTGATCGATCCTGTTTAAGAGAGACCCAGTGGGACGTTTAGGCAAAATAAGGTTAAGTTCGGAAGGCCACACGAATTCTGACCGCGCGTTTATCCGGCATATTTCGAAAGATGGGCTTTACTGATGGGCAACAACACAATCCGTAAACATGCTTACGTGAGGGTACTAAAAACTTCTTTTGAGAAGTTAGTTTTTAATCCATGGCGAACATCTGTACTCACTTGAAGAGGTGGCTGAACTGTCTGCCCAAAGTGAAAATGTTGTCTGTTTGATTCATGATCAGGTGGTGAGAGAATGATCGAAGTGACATTGATGGTGTTTTATATATCACAATAGTGATAAGGGGTCTGGAACTATTGTATAAAAGGTTTGTCAAAATTGTAACGGTCACTTTTGAAAATGTATGTTGACTAGCATACGAAACGTCAAGTTCAGTTATATAAAAATGCGTAAGTTTATAATGTTTGTTACCGCTGTTTGTGTTTTATTTTGATCAAGCTACGATGGCCCAGGAACAAAAGTCTTTATGATACATATTTCTTGTTTGAGGGATTTGACTGTTCACACTCACTATAATGTATCACTTACTTTTACATCGCTTTCGAGCTTCTGATGTCACAATGATCATCATAAACGCCACAAAAATAACCAAAGCTTTCATTGTAACTGGTGCAAAGAACAGCTCTAGATAAAAGAACGCAAAATGTCAACAATTAATAACCGATACGCATTAAATTTCTTGTGCCACCTCCACTGGGGTTTTGACCTTATCCTTCGGCATTGCCTCCGAATACTATAGACAAGAAAAGTGAAAATTTGGCGAGTGAAAATTTAACATTTCAATATAATGTTTTACTAGATTATACAAACAGAAGTTGGAAAGCGCTGTTTGCAAGCCAGTCAGTCGGCCAATCAGAACGTGCTGTTATTGTGTGACAAGAAGTCACACAACTCATTGAACACAATAAATTTCCAACTCCAACTCTGAGGTGAAATCTATTCCTGATATAATACAATTTAAGGCCGCGGGTGACAAGCTGGTCACGAATAAATTTATAAGGCAAAATTTTGGTGGAGGTCGTACGTTAAAAAACTTTAGATCTTGATCGTTTGGGAGCCGATTTCGTTGAAACTTAATAGAGGGCTTGAGGAATGTTGGAAGTGCAACAAGACTGTTTTTCCTTCGATAAATTGCGTTTCTTTGCGATGCTTTGAGCTTCCAAAGTTAAGATTTGGTAAAACGCGACTCCGTGTCTAAGTTTTCTCCTCGTGGAGAAGACAACGCTTCTTGATTTTGCCACTAATTGATCAGTTAAAACCTCTATTGTGTCACAACAGAAGCCGATTTTGTGATTTCAAGTTCCACTGAAAGTTATAAGCCTTTAAATTAGTAAAATCGTCCTTGTTTAAACTTGAAGACTTAAAACTTCTGTTAAAAAGCCTGTTTCAGTTAAAAAAAGTGCTTCTGTTGTGACAACCTACAACACACCTATTTTACCTGTCTGCTGTGTCAGTTCAGGAAATTTTATATCCGCGCTGTATTTTTGGACACAAAATTGGTGGTTTTAGGGCTTCCGAAGGCTTATCGAACTGAGAAACACGAGTGTTTAAGGCCGCGGGTGACAAGCTACTCATGAATAAATTTATAAGGCAAAATTTTGGTGGAGGTCTTACGCTAAGAAACGTTATATCTTGAATCTTTGGGAGCCGATTCCGTTGAAACTTAACGGAGAGCTTGGGCAATGGTGAAAGTGCAACAAGGCTGTTTTTGGTTTGACAGATTGCGCTTCTTTGCGATGCTATGAACTCCCAAAGTCAAGATTTTGTATAACGCGACTCCGTGTCCAAGTTTTCTCCCCGTGGAGAGGACATCACTTCTTGATTTTACCACTCATTGATCAGTTAAGACCTCTATTGTGTCACAACAGAAGCCGATTATGGGATTTCGAGTTCCATTGAAAGTTGCAAGCTTTTAAATGAGTAAAATCGTCCATGTTTAAATTTGAAGCCCTCAATATTTTGTTAAAAAGCCTGTTTGAAAAAACTGCTTCTGTTGTGACAATCTACAATACACCTAGTTTGTCTGCCTGGTGTGTCAGTTCAGAAAATTCTATATTCGCGCTGTATTTTTGGACACAAAATTGGTGGTTTTAGGGCTTCCGAAGGCTTACCGAATAAACGCGAATGTGTAAGGTAAGATAATGCTAATTATGGAAATTAAATTCTAGCAGCTATTGTTCACTGTCCAGAAAAGAACAATACGTTGCAATTTAGAGATCGCAGATGCTTGGTTTGAAGAATATAAGCGTTTCCCAACCTCTATGTTAGCTATAAGGAGTATTATTGTAGTTTTTGTTTTGTTGGAAACTTCTAAAAAGCTTCTATTAACGTTTGAACGTAAAAAAGCCGGACCCAGTATTTCGACTTTGTTTATTTAAAAATGCTTAAAAGTCAAAGCTCAGTAGCATACGATTTAACGCACATGCAATTATTGATTCAGAAACTGAAAGTTTTACTGAAGAGCCGTATTCATGAATATTTCGCGCAATGTCGCTACCATTCGTTGCACTTCGTGCATATGCCTTAAAGAAATAAATACTGATGACTTAGTTTCTCACCCACGGCCTTCAGCCAAGAATATTTTATTAATGCAAATTATGGATATAAAAATTAAGAAGCTATTGTTAACACTCCAGAAACAAACAAAAAGTTGCATGCAATCTAAAAAAATCGTGTGTTTTCGAAAGAAAAAAGCATTGGTGCTGAACCAATTAATATCAGTTATACCACACACAAAATAGAAAGAGAATTTTACTATCGAAATTTTCAAAGCGGATTTTTTCCGCTTAAACGTAGAATTAAACTCTAATTAAAACCAAAAAGAACGACGAAATCGAACTCTTTTATTATTTTCCAGTCTGTGGAGCAGTGCATATATACGCAGAAAAAACTTCACGGAGTTCCACTTACGAAAGACCCAGATGTTCATAAATATTGGACACAAAATTGGTGATGTTGATAAATATTCGAGGTAGAGATAGAAACAGTATTTTATTTTCGTTTTGTTTTGCTGTTCAAATTCTAAAAAGTGGCAATTAACGTTTCAACTAACAGATAGAGAATAAAAAGAACGGTACAGATACAACAAGCGAGCGCTCAACGCATTTATTATTATTGATATTATGAAAATTTTTATTTCACAATACTTAAAATGCACAATACTTCCTGCCACACGATTAAACGCACGAGCAATCATTGATGTATAAACCAAAGATTTTATACTGCAGAGCTTACTCATGAATATTTCGCATCTGTCGCACTTCGTGGCATACGCTTTAAATAAATGAATACTGATGTCTAGTCTCTCACCCGCGGCCTTAAACCTAATTAAATATAAACATAGGACATGGAAGGTTAGTGAAAAAGGAGTATATCGGTTTGAATAGGTTCAATGCAATGTGACTTTGTCCCTGTCAACAAAATTACTGGTAAACAAAATAACTCCGACAAAGGATTTTGATATCAGCAAACTTGAATATAATTTCCAAAAAGGGAACATGTTTTTTAATTGGCAAAACATATTTTGAGACAACCTCTGTCAACTGATGAAAAACAAGTTTAACAAGTGTCACAATAAGGCAATACAATAAAACCCCCCAAAAATTAAAGACACTTCACGCCAAGGAAAAAGAAATTATCGTTAATTGAAAGAAACCATTAGTAAGTTTGGTCCACTTAAGAATCGAAACCCAAACCCAGCGATATGTAAGACTTCCAAAAATAAACTGAAATAAACATTTAGAGACAAAAATTTCAAAAGGCAACGAGAGGACTTCCCGGAAAAAAAAAACAAGTTTTCATAAGATAGGCGAATCTGGTAAAGATCCCTAGGAAACCGGCGGGCTCTACTGACGATGAAGGAACGATCTATTATTAATTTTGAAAGATGAAGAGTGGTATAACACATTAAATACGGCAGCTTTAACTTCGGCCTAGATCGAGGTAGAAGGATAAGGCGCATTCGAATGACTAAGGCTGGTAAGGGAGTTTTGCGTTAAACATGATCTGGTGTGTTTATTTTCTTTGATTTATGATCCCCCCCGCCCCCCCAAAAAAGGAAACAAAACCTCTAAAACTGGAATGACATGCTTTTCATGCTAAGTAAAACTTGTAAAAGATAACCTTTGAAGGAAGGTGTCTTTCTCGTGAGTAAAGTAGGGAAAGTTTTCATTGGTCTTAAAGATACGTTCATCACAAGTAAAAAAGTTTTATCGAGCACAAGGAATGATAACTTCCACTAAACCAAAACATGGGTAACCGCTCTTACAAAATACGCAGAAATACAATATGAAAATTTTAAACTGTTTTTCAGTGAACTTTAAATATAGAATATTAAATATTGTGATTCGTTATGTGCACCTTTAGCAGTCGTGACGATGCCTAAGATCTCCTATCCTTACCGCCCCTAACAAGTGGGTCATCTTCCTATAGTGTTCGTTTATGTCTGATGATGTGCCATTGCCGGATTAAAACTTTGCAACAACTTTCCACTTTAAATTATATTCAATTTAAACAATGCTAAATGAAAAAAGCAAGGCCGAGAAATGATATCACTGTAAAAACCAAGTTTTGGCTCATTACAAGATAATTGATACTGATACAATATTTCGGCTCTATTACAGAGTCATAGTCATGTAATGATAGTTTTACAAGAAGGCAACTTAAATATCAACGGTGATTAGGCGTGTTTACATTACGTGGTATGACTAAAATAATAGGTAATTAGAGAAACAGGTCTGATTTTCAGAGGCGAATCAAGGAGGTAAATCGGAATTTGTGGAGTTACACAGCTACATCAGAGAAAACAATAAAATGACTGCCTTGTGCATTTAGGTGATGTTTAAATGATTGACGCGTGATAACGGTAGCTTAACTTTTGTTTATTTCAACAAAGCATTATCTCCTTTTTAAAGTATCAGAAATAACTTATATATCGATTTCTGGAATTGAAAACCATCAAACGCTATTTAGAAAACTGATCGCAGAAAGCTGCAACGAGTTGGAAACTAGTTTACAAAAGTTTCCCACGACTTAGAAAGTGTAGAAAACACTAATGTTTAGAACACGCAGAAAACACAAACGTTTACGGCATTTTATCGTTGTCAGCTTGTTAATACAAACTCTATTGGCTTAGGTTTGGAAGGATTGAAATGGTTCTCACTTGAAAAAGGCGGCCCGAAATATTTCAAGTTCTTCCCTTGCGTGTGCTATAAACTCGGTAAAAACTGATTGTGGCTCGTCCTTTCTTTGAAAACCACTTGATATCTTTTCTTTGCATCTTTGCAGCAAGTCAACAAGCAATTCATTTTTGAGCAAGCTAGTTACATATCAATTTAGCACAATTTGACCGAAAAACGAAGAAAATTGCTTTGATATTGCTCTTTTGAAAGCGGAGTCCTACCAAACAAACAATACTTTTACTGTTGATCTTATGGACTTATGGTCAAGGTACGCTTCTGAGAAGCTGCGTGAGGTCTATACAGCGAAAAGGCTTCACAGCGAGGATTAATAGGAAGAATTTTAAACCGAATTTTAAGAGTTCTAAACCGGCGCGTCGTGTACACTGCATAATATATCATAGAATATGCATAAGAGGTAGGTGTGGTAGGATTGATCATGAGTACCCACGCAAAGTTAAAATGAAAACGTGGAAGTCGTTCCATGGTGTAAGCCTGGGTCGGCATAAAGCTTTGAAGCAAAAATGATGCTACTTAGGTACAATTTGAATTAGAAGTTCTTTTTTTGAAGTACGGCAATAAAGTACAATTTGGCTCTCTTAAGCCATAAGTTATTATTTTTTGCACCTTGCAAACGAGATGTAGTGTTATGCAACATTAGAAGTGTCTCTCAATCATGTTACTCGGCTCAACAGGTACTTAGCCTTAACAGAGCGCCTTTTGAGAATACAAAACAATGTTCCTATTTGTTATAGTCAAATGGTTTCGTTACCGCCGCTTAAAAATTTTAAGGTACCTATTTCTTGTCTGAAATGGAGAGGACCCGGGATAAGGGTTGCAAAGACTTTCCCCCCACCCGCCCCCCCAAAAAAAACTAAATGAATACGCATCCCCACAAAGTTAAAACAAAGCATGGAAGTCGTTCCATGTATAACTAAGGCCCAGGTCAAAGGCCTAACTTTACATGTGCCGAATCTAATGCAAATAAGCAAAAGCTATTATCGAAAGAACCGGCATCTTTTAAGGTTTTAGAGGATTTATGAACAACTACAATAATGAACAAAGGTAAAACGAATAAATGCGTGCAGACTGACCAGAAGCATTCAGGCCACTGGACCGTTGTGATGAAATTTTTCTTCTTCCTACCACACAATTTACACTCAGATATATTAAGGACTGGGTCTACAAGTATCTGATCCAGAAAGTAATGGGGGGCGGTATATCTCCGAAACGAAACATGTGATAACTATGATTCTTGGCCATGGCTTTTATCCTGTAGATATAGCATTTTTGTCAATGAAGTTTCCATGGCAGCACATTTGTCGCTTAGGGCTTCTGCACACTAGGAAAAAACACGTTTACCTGGCGTTTTCAGTGATTGCATTTCTACCTTTTTGAGGTACTTTCCAAATGTAACTGGAAAGGTGGTCTCCCTACCTTAGCCTGCGTAGCAGGCGAAAACGGCGAAGGGGAAGGGGAGCAAGGACACGGGAGAAAAATGGGGGACTGGGGGCTAGGGACGAGGGAACGCCTGCTACAAAGACCCCTATTTTTTCATTTCTGCGGCCGTCAGCGGCCGCAAAATTCTGATTGGTTAATTTTTGACAGCAAGTCCCACGAGAATCACGTAATTTGACGAGGACGTGCCGTTAGAAAATTTCAACTTGGTAGCGAAATTATCTTGAAACCAGAGCGAGAAACGGCAGTTTAGAGCGCTCTTCTAAAGGGAAGAGATGTTTTAGCGGTTTTGCCAACGGGTTAAAGTCCTAGAAAAAAAAGGTTTTGTCATTGTCAGAGAAGATTTTAAACAAGCATTGCACCGTTTCACGCGTGAATTTCAAGGCAGTGTAAATATCCCGTTATCGGAATGAAGACTCGCCTTTTGAGAACTATAAATCGGAAGAAGCCCTAAGAAATGCTCAACAGTATAAGCGAAGAAATTATTCTTTGAGAACAGATGGTTGTTTTAAAGAGATATCTGCCGTTGCAAGACATCACTCAAGCTGTTGACTTTGTAGGGAATCCATGGTAAAGTAAATTACATTTATGATTGTAAATTTGTATTGAAATATTTATTTTTATAATTGCCCGTTTCTTCATATTATGGCTTTCGCGTAACTTTTGAAAAACGTGCAGTTCGGTCAATTTAATGCCATTCAAAATGTATCGCGATTCTTCGCCTGCGTGTTTTAAAATAAGCTTACCTTTCCTAGAAGCGAAAATTGAACGCGTTTGGTTTTCAGAATCAAAGGGGAGTTTATCTTAATACATCTTTTTATTGTGAAAAGCTTTGTGTCTCTTATTTCGAAAATAAGCGCCGTTGAGTGTTGTTCAATTACATAAAATGCTCTTTGATTTAAAAAAGAATTCTCATCCTAACTTTATTTTTAGACGCTTCATTGAATTCCTGCGTGAAGTCAGTCATGTAAAAAAGCGCGCGCCTGTTTCTGATTGGTGGTTGCATTGACAGTTAACTTAATTGGATTACATAAAAATCGGTGGGCGGAGATGAAAAAATGGGGTCTTTGTAGCAGGCGTTCCCTCGTCCCTAGCTCGCAGAACCCCATTTTTCTCCCGCTCCCCTTCCCCTTCCCCGTTTACGACTGCTACGCAGGCTACCCTACCTTGGATGAGGTTCTTATGGCTATTGCGTGACAGCAAAATCATAGCATTTCAATGACCACGTGACCTGGGCACGCCTTCCAGTTAATTTCGTGAAGAACTTAAAGCAAGAAAAACTCTTAAAACTTCATTTTGTGAGTTAGGTTTGCATAAGTTCTCCTGCATCTTGCTTAAAGAATAACATCGAAATTCGATACCTTAATCAGTCACGTGATCCCTATTGTGACATCTCTTAATCAAAACGAGCCTTCGTAACAAGTTTCGTCTTTTTGTTTAATTTCGTGTCAATAGGTTGCATACTTACTGAAATAGACCACGCTCCTTCATTTTTCAATTTTACCTCAAATGACCCAGTCCTTAATATACCTGAGCAAGAGCTGACCTGAGTAGGTGATTCATGGCAAAATTATAATTGCGTAACTCTTGAGAGGGGATGAAAGCACAAAACACTACTGAACTAAAAAGTTCTAACGACTGAGGAGCTTTGCCTCAAGGCAATTCAAAACAAATATAGATACAAGGTAAATTGAAATTCTTTGAACTACCGAAACATGCTAACGGCTTATTGATTTGAGACTTTCGTTTACAGGTATTTGGTTCCGTTACCTCGGCTTGAAAGTTGTACTATGGCTATTTTTGGTCTGAAATAGAGAAAACTTGGGATAAAGGCACCCGAAAGTTCTAGGAGAAAAAAAATTAATGCTACAAGCGTCTGTCAATTACCATATTCTGCTCAGCAATGAATTAACATTTTTGTTATAAAATTTTCAGGGTAATTTTTATCGCAGGAAAAACACTAGATTAAACAATAACGTTTTGTGAATTGAATTGTTACTTAACTTAAAGATTTCGTTTCGGGAAAGGTTTGGTAGAAATAATCTCATTTCCAATTACTGTGATCGTCGCTTGTTTAGACCGTGCACCCACGCAAAGTTAATATGAAGCGGACATGGAAGTCGTTCCATGGTGGAAGCCTGGTAACCTCCGTTACCTAACAAACTGAACAAGTCTAAACGATTTAAATCAAGACGTTGGGATCTATTATCACGGCAATTTTATCTTGCTTTATGGGGAATCGATTAACCCAGACTAATCGTGGAGTGTGCACTTCGGAAATTTGAGTTTTACTCTAAGTCAGGAAGGACTGGAGGGTTATGGTTAAGAGCGTAACCTCCGTTATCTGAATTTCTCTGCAATAAAATGCAGCAATAGGATCAAGTCTTGTTATTTTGCAGATGGCCTCATAACCAGGTCTTACAGAGAAAATCGTTCCATTTCGTTCCGTTTCGTTGTGTCACTTTCTTGCTTCGTTTCGTCGTCCCTCTTGCAATTTCGTCTTGTCTTCGCCCCGTTTCGTCGTTACCTTGTTTCGATTCGTCACTTCTCTCGTCGTTTCGTCACTTCGATGTTTCGTTTCGTCGTTTCGTTTCACCGTTTCGTTTCGCCGTTTTAACTGCGCTGGACTGGGAACGAGAAAAGGTACAATTCGCGTGTCCATTACATGAAGCGGTTATCGTGGTTTGCCCAAGATGGCGAGCTTCAGGGCCTGGCGAGCTTGTTGAGGTCTGAAGAATAATTAAAGGACCTACCTCCGCCGGAATATAGAATACATTGTCAACCACGTAAATGAACGGCTCGATGAAAGCGAGAATGAAATTATAGCTACATTCCTTCTCGAGCTTCTTCGTTAGCGAGTTCTAGTATCTCCTTTGGAATTTCTATGGTTGGACGTCCTCGGCATCCTGTAAACTTAAACAATAGTCTTTGTAATGATTTCTCATCGACACCAACAGCAACAATCATTTGACGAGCTCTCAACAACAAACTTTCCAACTCGGGGGGAACGAAAAGTAACGAAGAAGCTCGAGAAAGAATGTAGCTATAATTTCATTCTCGCTTTCATCAAACCGCTCGTTTACGTGGTTGACGATGTATTCTATATTCCGGCGGAGGTAGGTCCTTAATAATTCTTCAGACCTCAACAAGCTCGCCATCTTGGGCAAACCACGATAACCGCTTCATGTAATGGACACGCGAATTGTACCTTTTCTCGTTCCCAGTCCAGCACAGTTAAAACGGCGAAACGAAACGGTGAAACGAAACGACGAAACGAAACATCGAAGTGACGAAACGACGAGAGAAGTGACGAATCGAAACAAGGAAACGACGAAAAGGGGCGGCGACAAGACGAAATTGTAAGAGGGACGACGAAACGAAGCAAGAAATTGACACAACGAAACGTCGAAACGATGAAACGATAGCACGAAACAAGACAAAATTGCAAAAGGGACGACGAAACGAAGCAAGGAAGTGAAACAACGAAACGACGATACGAAAACACGAAACGACGACTCAAACATTTTGTCCAGGATTTGACTTCATATTCGTGCAGCACGCGTGGAGACGAATTCAACCAAAATAGCCGGCAAAAACACATTCCACGGATTACGTTACCTTTCGCTGAGACGAAGATTTAAGGGTAAGTACACTTTTTAATTTCCTACATAGAAAATCTTTTTCTTGAATTAAAGTCGTGTAAATTGTCTACGTAACTAAAATAGTAACGGAGGTTTCATCGAGAAGGCGGTTATTTAAATATCCTTAAGCGGAAGTGAGGTTCTGGATACATAAAAGTTGTCGTGGTTCTTTTAAGGCATCCTGCTTACCTGTTTCTCTTACACTGGAGATTAAAGGGGCACATATAATACCATTGTATTACTTTGAATCGTTCATTTTAAAGTGTTTACTATTAGAATTTGATTTTTCTCAGAAAAAGGGTCCAAAAACACGTGCTGACATTCAACGGGCGTACAGGGAAAGGATAAAGCAACAGCATGGGGTTACAAAAAAGCCAAAGAAAACGCGAAGTGGGATTCAGCGAGCTTAAAGAGAAAGGAAGAAGCTTGAGAACAAAGAAGCTTTTCTTGAGAAAGAGAGAAATCGTAAAAGGAAATCATACATCCCAACTTCTCTTCTCACGGAATCTGAGCAAGCCAAGCGACGGAAAGAAAGCAGAGAGAAGTCGATGCGTTTCAGGGAAAGGTTATGGAGAAATAAGGAAAACCTGCAGACGCCATCAACAGCGGGCAGCGTAGATAATGCTGATAATTCTCAACCAGTAGTTGTAAAGCTGGATTTCAACAGGGGCAAGAAGACCACGAGCAGGAAACGGATCAGCCGAGGGGTCGCCAGGGTCCATAAAAAGATAAAGAGCCTGCAGGACACAAACGTAAAGTTACAGGGCAAGACATGGTCACTGCAGAAAAAACTTTAACGCAAATCAATGGAAAAAAAGAAACCTGTAGCAACTGCTACTGAACCAGAAAAGTCTCTGAAAACCCCTTGCAGCAAATACAACTCAGATTTGAGGATGGCTGGAATGAGTCCACGCAAGGTGCCACTGCAAATTCGAAAGTAACTAGTATTAGCTCATGCAGTATAGCAGAAGTAAAAAAGGCCGCCCAGAGCGGGGATTTCAAGCAGAGGAACACTAGACGAGGTCTTACCGCCAGCATTATATCTGGGTGTATCATCAAAAGATACCATTGCCTGCGACCCTTAGCAAAATGACTGGAATCGGTAGGGAATTGTTAGCCAAAGGTAATAAAAAGTTGTCCTACCCTAATGTAACAAGAGGTTTTTTTGGCTATCCAAACGGTTTTAATCTTCGAAATGCGCGGGCGTTGCACGAAGGTAAATGATACAGCTAGGGCGCTGCTGAACGGAGAATCGGCGGGGAAAAGCTTCGGAGAGCACTCAAACTTGCTGCGTGGCACTTGTTACGGATACCAAAGATACTGGATCGTTGTAACTCGTCCGCAATAGCAAAGGCAGAAAGATTCAGGAACAAAACTGGAACTCGTAAACTGTTTAATCGTCGACTTCACACTTACACTCTAGCGTCTTCTGGTAACTCGAAGTTGTAGTCACTGTGGTAATTCTTGGTAGTTGACAGTAGTTGACGGTAATTCAGGTTGTTCAATGGTAATTCAAAATTCTACAATATACGAGCTTCCTTTTATATGCTCAGAGTATGCTAATAAAGTTCGGTAGGTCTTTCAACTAAAATTAGTTTAACAGCAGAGTAAACAACTAGAAGGAACTATTATTAAAAATCTAACCTAAAAAAGGTTATACAGAGCAGCTGATAACACTACAAATTGGTTCTAGGATATTGCACTGGACTGAAGTAAACATAACTAATTTCCTGGCTTTGAGCTGTTTAGAGAAAGTTGATTAGAAACGGGAAGTTCCGAGAGCTTGTATTTGAACAGCTTTCGTTCGTAATACCAAGATGCAATGACGATCGGAACTCTTACACTACGCTAACGAGTTCCGCTCGATCTAAGTAATATTGAAAAACACCTTACGAGTACAGCTGAATGAACATTCATTTAAAGAGGTTTTCACAGCTCGATATTACAACAACTTTCCAAAAGAGGCCTAAAATCACTGAATATAAACAGCTTTACAGATTTTTAGGAGTTTGAGTTCCTTTTCAATAGTAGAGATAAATAGTCCATGTGACACTAAGAAGAAACGTCTTCCTGAAAAATCCCGAGAGCTTACAGAAAAGATCATTACTTTCCTGGAAAGAAGCGACAACTCCCGAATGATGCCAGGGAAGACTGATCTTGTGACCTACAATGGAGCAAATGTAATTTCTGCACACCAGACCGGTCCTCGATGTAGGCGGATTCTCACTAAGAAAACACACACACGTTTTCAAGTCGCCATCTTCCTTTATTGCACTACCCACAATGCCTTAGGGCTGGACCTACACAGGCAACCCAGTTACAAACACACTACATCTTCCCCCCTTTTAAATGAACACAGTGGGTACAATGAAAAGCAAGACAAAATCCGATATAACTGTAAACCGTAACAAGTAAAGGATACAAATCCAAATGCAAATAAAAAGCACTGTTTTAACGTTTTAACTGGTAGTCTCTTGTTCAATGAATAACACTTCTTAGTCAAAACACTAAGTGTAGTCCTCACGGTCCATATCAGAAAACTATCTTAAGAAGCAAAGTTCTTAGTAAGTTCACTTAGCTTAGTCTTTCAAGTAACATAGTCCTTAAGCCAGCTTGGCTCAGTTCTCTTCCGTGTTGATCTTCGAGGTTCACTGGTCTGTTCTGGTACCCGAGTAACAGCGGGTTGTGATGATGGTTCCATAGCAGGCTCAGTCACTGGTCGTTGTGTTGGGATCTCATCCGGTTCAGGAACAGGAAGGGTAGCTGGTTTCAGTACTGGTTGTTGAACCAATGGCTGTGCTACTGGCTGAATTCCTAACTGCTGTGGCTGGCAAGCCTGTGGACTTTGTCCTCTGAACCTTGTCACATGGCCTACATTTCTCTTAACTAGGGTTTCACCTTGCTCAATGACCACTAAGTCCCCCTTCTTGGATATTACACTGTATGAGTCTGGATCATACACTGCAGACAGCTTGTTTTGTTTCAGCTTCAACAGCAACACCTTGTCTCCTTCTGTTATGTCTGACTCCGCAGCTCTCTTGTTAGCAGTTTCAGCCACTCGCTTCTTCTGCTCTGCATCCTGATCCCGTGCCTGCTGATCTGTGGTACCCGACCTCTCCTCTTCCTCATCCCCTTCAAATTCCGGCATCTTTGTTCGGATCTTCCTTCCATACAATAGCTCAACCGGACTAACACCTGTCGTGGTGTGAGGTGTTGACCTGTAGGCAAGAAGATACTTCTGAAGCTCTTGCTGCCATGGTTTCCCTTCAGCTTGTGCCGCACGCATTGCCTTAAGGAGCAATTTATTCTGCCGTTCAACCTCTCCGTTCGCTCTCGGCCACAGTGGAATTGTCTTCTTGTGTTTGATTCCCAGCTCATCCAGAAATTCCTCCATCTCACGGCTTATTAGGTTTGACCCATTGTCTGTCCTTAGTGTCTCTGGGATGCCATGGCGAGTAAAATGGTTCTCCAAGCACCTGATGATAACACTGCTAGTTGTGCTTCTCACTACATCCACCTCAATCCATCCGCTATAGTAGTCGACAGTCACAAGAAGGCTTTCCCCTGTCGGGAGTGGACCCATCAGATCTACTGCAAGGTCCCTCCATGGCTTTGTTGGCATGGTCGTTGTCTTCACAGGAGGTATGGTGGTAGCAGGAGTCACAGCTTGACATCCAAGGCATTTCTTGCAGTGACTTTCTACCATGCCGTTGATATTCGGCCACCACACTTTACTTCGGAGGCGATCCTTTGTTTTTACTATCCCTTGGTGTCCTTCGTGGGCTAACTCTAGGACCCGTTTACGCAAGCTCGCAGGAACAACAATCCGCATGCCTCTCATCACCAATCTTCCAACCACAGTAATTTCATCACGCAACAACCTATATGGACTAGGCACTGTAGACCAGTCCCCTGTTTTCCAACAACGAAACACCTCAGTGAGTTCCTCATCCTCAGCAGAAGCTCTCTCTATCTCCCGGGTGGTCATCGCACGTGGTGTAGCGTTGACTGCTACCATTCTGACATACTCTTCGGTTGCACCATCACGGGGCGAGGCTGGTATCTTTGTCAAACGACTTAGGCAATCAGCTATATTCTGGCCTGAGGGAACATGACGCACTGTGTACTTGAACGGCATAAGACGTAGGACCCATCTCTCAACTCTGGCCGATGGTTTAGATCTAGGACCATAGATAGCTTCCAGAGCTTTACAATCGGTGACAAGTTCAAATGACTGTAACCCAGATAACTAGAGATGAAATCTCTCACAGGCCCAGACGACCGCTAGGGCCTCCTTCTCTGTCTGGCTGTATCGACGCTCGACATCACTCAAGCTTCGGCTTGCAAATGCGACCGCTCTCTTCACTCCTTGCTTTTCTTGCACGAGTATAGCCCCAAGTCCGACCGGACTTGCATCAGTAACCACTTCAGTTGGTGCATCTTTGTCGTAGAAGGCCATCATCGATGCCTCAGCCAACTGGTTTTTCAGAGCCTCAAATGCTTCATTCTCCCCTTTGCCCCAATGCCACTTGGCACCCTGACGTGTCAGCTTCCTAAGTGGTTCTACAGTTGTCGCAAAATCAGACAGGAACCGTGAGCTGAAACTGACAAGTCCCAGAAAGCTTCGCAACTCTGCGGCATTGGTCGGAGCCTCAGCTTCTCGAATAGCCTGTACTTTCTCTTCTGTCGGCCCCACACCATGTTTGTTTAAAAGCAGCCCCATGAACACGATCTGATTCATTCCAATCTTGCACTTATCCTTGTTGAGGGTGAGGTTTCTCTCTTGCAATCGATTGAGCAATGCAACAAGGTTTCTGTCATGGTCCTCGGTTGTCTTTCCATGCACCACAATGTCGTCAGCGATGTTGGTGGCTCCAGGGCACCCAGCAATTGTTTGTCTAACAATGTTCTGGTATTGTTCTGGAGCGCTGTTAAAACCAAAGCTCAGCCTCTTGTAGCGAAACAGTGAATCACCAGCTGAAAAGGTTGTGATATTCCTGGAACCTTCTTCCAGCTCAATTTGATGGAAGCCCATGTTCATGTCAAGTTTTGAGAAAACTGTGCTCCCATTCAGTTCCTCCAGCACCTCATCACTGTTGGAATTGGTAGCTTTTCCCTTCGTATGGCCTCATTAGCACACCTCATATCCACACAAATCCGTACATCATCCTTGTTTGGTTTGGGAGCAAATACAGCTGGGCTCACCCATGTTGTTGGACATGAAACCTTCTCAATGACGTCAAGATCAAGAAGCTCATTTATTTTCTTTGTGACTTTCTCTTTCAGAGGGTAAGGAATCCTTCTTGGTTTCTGTGCTACAGGTTTTACCTCCGGATCAATGTGCAGTTTCAGTTGGTAGCCTGACAATTTGCCAACTCCCGAGAACACCTTTGGAAAACGATCTACAATACCATCAATGTCATTGCCCACAGAATAAACGTTTGCCACACTCCCTAGTTCTGGTCCAACTTTCAACACTTGCAATCGCTTAGCTGCTGGACTACCGAGTAAACACTTTCCTTCTCCTTGCGTCACGAGGATCGTTTCCATAGTTTTCCTTCCATTACACTCGATACTCGCCTCAAATTTACCCACAACTGGTAAACAACCATTCCCATACACTCGCAAGTTCCTTTCTTCAGGCTGCAGTTTTGCTTTAAGGCCACTCTTTACAAGGTTGTTAAACTGCCTCTCACCAAGTACAGTAGACTGGGCACCCGAGTCAACAAGCATGCCGGTGGTTATGTTATCAATCTTGACCATAATCACATTATCCTCACAGGCCCTCTCTCCATTAAAGTTTATAGGGAATGCATAAGGCTCATCCCCACTGTCATATTCAACTTGATTAACTTGCTTGTTCCCTGATTTTGAATCACGTTTAACATTACTAGAACGCCTTCCTCTTTCACTCTACCACCCTTTTTGCTCTCAGTATCACTCTTACAACAAGCTGCCCAGTGCCCTTTCTGACCACACTTTGCACACGTTTCACCCCGAGCTGGACATACCTTATCACGAGCAAAGTGTCCCACTTTGCCACATGCATAACACTTCTGGGCTCCAAATCCACTTGACGGTTTCTTGCTGTTGCGGTCCTTGACCATGTTCACGTTACTCTGTCCTCCCTCTCCTTCGGCAATGTTGCTCGCCTGACGCCGTGCCGTCTCCCACGCTCTCGCCTTCTCTATTGCTGCAGCAAGCTGTATATTTGGCTCCTCAAACAGCTTGGTCCGTAATTCCAAGGAAGTAACTTTCTCCAACAACTGATCTCTCACGGCGAATTCAAGTTCCTCGGGTCCATAGCCACAATGCCTTGCTTGTTTACAAAGCCTGAGCACGAATGAGTCGACATCTTCTCCCGGTTCTTGCTTTAGCTGGCGAAGAACATGCCTTTCGTACGCAGCATTCTCCTGCACTCGAAAATAAGCGTTCAGTGTTCGAAAAGTTTGTAAATAAACATTATCATCTTGGCCTGCCGGAGCGTTGATGATTGTCAGATTCTCGAAAATATCCTGCACGCCAGGACCAGCTCGATAAAGTAATTGGTTCCTCTTTCTCGCGGCGTTTTGAAGATTTGCTTTCCCTTCGGCAAAAAATGTAAACCCTCGCAGCCAAACACGCCATCGCTCGCTCAATTCCGATTTCGAGCCCGAAATATCCATCGGTTGGATATTTGTCGGCGCCATACCGCTAGAAAGGATAATTCTCGCAATTCTCGTCGCCAATGTAATGTCTACACACCAGACCGGTCCTCGATGTAGGCGGATTCTCACTAAGAAAACACACACACGTTTTCAAGCCGCCATCTTCCTTTATTGCACTACCCACAATGCCTTCGGACTGGACCTACACAGGCAACCCAGTTACAAGCACACTACAGCAAAGGTCGAGAAACGTTATCTTAATGACTACAACAAGAGTCAATTTGTTTCCGGAGTGTCAAATTGTTTTCGGAGCCCAAAATTAAGCACCGGTCCCGTTTCTTGTACTTAATAAACAGATCCTGCAGAGCAAGTGTACTTATTTTGCAGAAAAGACCATTATCTTCGATTATTACATACAAAGATTGCATTTTCCTCTTATTAAGGTGATTCCATCCAATTGCATTGCGCATCCTTTCTGCGCATCAATTTTTGCGTGATTAGCGCGCGCACGAGCGCGCGCGCGTTCGAAACTTGGTAGGTTTTCCATGAAAACTGAGCTGTTGAGAGAAATGAGTTGTCGTTTTCTCCAAAACGAACTCGGTGACCCCTCTTTTTTATTCCATTTATTTGAAGAAAATACGACTCTGCATGATATATCCAAATTTTAAGAATTTTTCATTACTCAATTTTCAAATATTTTGATTAATTCATTATTACAATCTGATTTTAGGCATTTCACTGGAAGCGTGCATGTGCTCGATTTGCTTATTATTTCATTACTTTTATTTTTAAGGCAACTTTAAGGCCTTTTACTGTAACATTGTTTTACTATCACAAGAATAATGCTTTTATTTTATTGCTAGTGATAACTTTCTTAAAGTAGTGGGTGTCTCTGGTACAAGGAAAGGCTTTTTAATATTGCTGTCGATAGCTAGCAAGGTACCTATCTACGACAGCCCTGTAGCGTGAAATCAGACACGGTGACCCCCTCTTTTTATTTTATTTTTTCGATGTACTAGGTGTAATTAATAACTGTGCAAAGTTTCAACAAATTCTCATTACAACTTCTTTTTCGATGGAATCACCTTAAGTACGTCTCTTGTACTTATTAAGTACGAAAAATGTGATTAATAAGGACAAAAGGTAGGTCTTTCGTTTATTAAGTACAAGTGTCACCAAACTTCGCAAACAATGCTTTTTCATATTTGGCGGCCATTATGGAAAAAAATATCGAGGGCGAAATGTATTCAATTAGTGAATCTTTAAAGAAAAAAAATGATTCAGGCAAAGTCTTGTTTGTAAATCCTTTCAAATAAGCAACAAGACGACATGGATTTTGTTTTAGGGGCCGATATTTTTCAAATGTAAGAGTTCGCAGCCCGTCCGATCGCGGATCGATCGATCGAGCGAGCGATCAAGCGCCCGGTGAAAACCGTGAGCGTTTTTGTTTCCCGTTCCGTAAATCTATTTTTCCCAACAGAATAATTCGAGTAAAGATAATAATCAGCGGTGTCTGAAACTACATTTCAGTGGGAAAGAGAGACTCCCTTTGTTTTAAACTAACTGTTTGAAAGTGCGAGATTAAAATCTATTTCATGAAGGACAACAAGCTGCATTTAGCAGCAGTTCTTTATCGGTCGAGTTATGCTCAAACTGCTTACATTTTCTTCGCTTCCTAATACCCCTAATAGGAAAGTTTGTTTACTAATTGAGAAGAAGAACAGCTTTTTCCACCTAAGATTGTCCGGAATATGTTGTTTATAAAAGAGTTTTGCTTTAACTTCAAGCCGTAGATTGTTCACAATTTGATCGCCTATAGACGGCGGCGAAAAACAACCTGTGCAATAAACGAATAAGCTCGACCGGGAATAAAAGTAAAGCTAAATATCTCATTAATCGGAACCTGAAGTGTACCAAAAAACTTCTGTTTTACGAATGAACTTTATTTGCGAATAAGCTGAGGCAAAATTCAACGTTCCCGGGCCGGTCACCGAACCAAATACTAACCCCGCCGGACTGGGCTTAACTTCGCTTGTACGGGCAGCAAAACTTGTGGTATCTTGATCATGGAATTCAATTACTTCAAATATTTACCGTTTGCTTTCCATTTTCGACTTTTGCTTGGTTTTTAAATGCATATTTTACTTGAGAAAATGTAAGTGGGAAATAACAGAACGAAACGTCTACCATATAAATGAAGACATCGCTTCCGATTAGCAGAATTAAGCCATGTTCGGCGGGGTCAGTGCTTGGATGGGTGACCGCCAGGGATTGACTTCTCGTGACTTTTATCGCAGGTTTGCTCTCAAACTTTCTATCTCACTTTTTTAAGGGACAAAAGTCCAAATCAGTAGCTGGTAAATAGGTTTACATGAGTTATTTGCCTATTTATTTCTCCAGAACGTACCGCTGCAGTAATTCGCAAAGGCGAAAAACCTTGTCCGCAATAATATAAATTAAAAAAAAGAAAGAAAAGAAAAAGTTCAAAAAACGGTGAATTGCAAAAAATAGCTGTTTGGGTGTTTCGCTTATTCGTCCTTTAATCCATCCTCGCCAGAGAAACGTTTTCTACCGATCGTGATTGAGGCACTTAGTTTTTGGCTGTTTCAAGCTAATATCTACCCTGCGAGCAGAGGCCCTTCGATCTTCCTAGATAAGTCGGGAAGAGGAAGGGACCTCTGCCAGCCGCCGCGACTTTCTTTGATTTGCCGCTCATCCACCGAAACGGATGAGTCAGTCCGGTTTGAAACCTGTTTTTCCCGTTTGTGCTCAGTGCGCGTGTGCCTTGTTAGAAATTGCTGACTAAATACGCGCCCACGGTACGTTCGGTGCGCTCGTGAAGTTCACAGCAGCGGACGTTTCTCTTTCGAAAGATGTCTTCGATTAAGCCGTGAAAGGTGCACTGGGAAGAGTGAATACTCATGGAATAAGCAATCTCACACAACACCAGTCGAAGGCCTTGCTTTATTTTCTGTGTGGTAAAGATTCTTTGTCTGTTTGCCAACCGGCCATGGCAAATCGCTAATTTACTAACTGGAACAAAAGAATCTGGGTTGCGTTTGCTTTCGGACAAAAAAAAAATTACTTTTGGATTGAGCGGGAATCGATGCGAAGGGCTACGCGAATGAGCACTTTAACGCTTATTTTTATGGCGAAATGACATTTATCTTGGTCAACGGCGAGACAAGCAAACGGCAAGAGAAACAATTATTTGCCGACTGGCGGCCGGTAATTTTGAAGACGAAACGGTCTCAGTACAAAATATAATTTATTTACCGCATGACGGCCGAGAAGTTTAAATACGAAACAAACTCGACACAAATGCGTTTTGTTGAATGAAAGCCGAGAATGTTGAGGACGAAAGAGTCTCAACACGAAAATACTTCTGAATGACAGGGACAAAAAGAGGGACAAAACAAAATAAATATCTCGAAGACCATGATTTCTATGAGAGCTTTCCGTGACTCGCTAATTGGAAATCACTGGACTGTAACAACATGTTGACAGTCGACAAATCGCAGTTTCTTGATCAGCAAAAATATTTCGAGGCTGACAAGTTTTCAAACTGTGACATAAATTCGAACAGAATTATTCTCAGCCTTACGGTTTAATTAAAGCTTTCCTCAAATCTCTCTTGTTTAATACGACCGAAGTCAGAATAGTTTGTTGTGGACGCGGCTGTCATTCAGTAAACATGTCAATTGAAGCGAGGCCGACAAGGCTCGGTTGCATTTGAATTTAGCGCATGCTCAACAGGGAAAGTCGCGGCGGCTGGCAGAGGTCCCTTCCCCTTCCCGACTTATCTAGGAAGATCGAAGGGCCTCTGCTCGCAGGGTAGCTAATATCAGGCGTCAGATCAAATGCCCTGAAGCAAAACAAGGTACGGATAAACAAAACCTAGTTAACGAAAAAAAAAGAACCTCCTTAAGCTATCTTCCAAGCTGTTTTGTAAATATAAGCCCGATCAAAAAATTCGGCAGCAAGACAAGGCGGACTTTGCCGAGGTTTCGCTGATTGGTGTTAATCGTTGTTAAACAGACCTACGGCAGGACATTCGATTTCACGGTCAAAATATCATTTAAAGATTTTTACTTGCACGGCAAGCTAACGTGCAGAGGTTTTAATTCCTAATGATAATTAAGAGGCGCAGTTTGAGGATTCGGGTAAGGTCATTTTTCTTCCTTCTCAATTTGAAAACGTCAAATAATAAGGATTCCCATTATCTAAACATTGTCATACCCGACCGCGTACCGACATGCATTTCCAACAAAACAAACACACTATTATTGACTACTTTTTTGCTCTAGCTTAATGTGACCGGCGGTTGAAATACAAAAGATATTATTGGGGAAAAAATGAAGTGATAATTTTCAAGCATCGATGTACTTATAAGCTTTTTGAACGGTGGAAAAAGCTTCATAGGTCGCCATTAGATTCGATAACTTGGTGCCAAAAGTGTTTTTCGCGGGAGAATAATTTAAGCTTACAGATTTCAAGCTTACAAATTTTCATAGTTTTTGTGGCTTCTTTTTAAATTAAAGTTAATGTATCACAACAATGGCAATGTTATGTGTTGTCCAGTACCATCAATTTAGTTAGATCGAGTACTTGAGTACGAATTTGACGCCATTCCCTGGCGGATATCACACAAAGCCAGTTATCACAACATTCCAAATTCAGATCTTTAACCGTAATGATGGCACTTCATTTGCAAAAGCCAGGTTACTGGTTTTCCTTTTAAAGGTAACCTCATTCGTAATTTCTGTTCTTGCCGAGTTTTACTGCTTTCAGCTGTTGACCCACGTGGCAAAGGCAAACAGAATAATTCCAACTCCGTGCGGCGGAACTCAATTTTTGTTGTTTATATGCCACGAAGCCATTCTTGAACGAATTAAACACAGCCATATAAAACTTTGCATAACTCTCCAGCGATGGTTTTCAAAGCTCCAAAACAGATTCGTTGAGCCATTGTAAAGACAGCACGCAGCTCCCTCTATGAACCAGGAGCGTGTCGGCAGTCAGACATATGCAGCCATCAAAATTGTAATTGACAAGTCCCCACCCCTCCCCCCAAACAACATGATGCTTAGTGGTCGCCTTTTGACTGTAGAAGGTGGGGAGGGGGAGGGAAGGACTGGGACGGATACCAAGGTGACCTTGATTCCTTTTTTTAGGATTTTGAAATGTCAACACTCTCGAATACTGGCGAGGAGTCGCACATTACTCATCGTAAAGATCAAGAAAAAATGTTCACAGAAAATGATGCTTTAGTTTTTCCACGAGCTAACTTCTGAAAACATGTGTGCATGCGATTCCTTGATAAGCATACTAAGCAAACTATAAACGCCTGCATAAACATAGTGTTCAAAGCCACCGTGGCGTATCAAAAACACTGGGTTGGATCGAACACATTCAATACCGGCAAGGGATGGCATTTCCTTGCCGCAAATTGACCACTTAAACATCATAATAACTGAACGAAGTGTGGTTTTTCTATTATTTACACTTCAGTTCAACTGCAAACGCCAGAAAAACAACACTGGCAAAAACCACTTTAAATGTCAATAGCATTCGATTTCTAATATTATAATGGAGAACAGTCCTGTTTACCTGTGTTCATGTTACAATATGCCTACTTATAAACATTAAAAGTTAGGAAGATTGCGGGCCATGTACGTATTAATCTAATAACCGCCAATAATTTAATATGAATCACGCGTACACGTGCATGTACGTTTTAATCTAAAGTCACCAAACAGTCCTGCATTATATGAATCATACGTACCCATGTACGTATTAATCGAAAAACACCAAACAGTCCTGTCTTATAAGAATCATGCGTACATATGTACGCATTAATCTAAAGTCACTAAACAGTCCTCCCTTCCACGAGTCATGCGTAGATGACGGTGTACGTATTAATCTAAGGGCACCAGACAGCCCTGCCTCATATGAATCATTCATACATATGTACGTATTAATCTTACGTCACCAGACAGTCCTGCCTCATATGAACCATGCGTACACGTGTACGTATTAATCTAAAGTCACCAGAGAGTCGCCAGCTGTATAAGCATTGATACCATCGTGTATTTGAAGGCACTGGGAGCTCAGAAATTCGCGATACGCGATACGAGTAATGTTTTAGGCCAAAATCAGAACAGCTCAATCTCTGTTAGCGTACACAAATATCCCTGAAAACACCGAGAAATGAGGAAACGACCTTCACTCATTTTGCTTAAAGTTTCTCCTGGGTGCCTCTGCTTTATTAACGAAAATAAATACCGATCTATATCACAGACACCCGGCGAGGAATATTGTATACATCAACCGCCTGTTCCACCGTCAGAGATGCAAAGGGCAAAAACTGTGGGTGTCTATATAAAACAAAAGGTACTAGAGTATATTTTACTAACATGGATTTGACCAATAAATGATACGTTTCTCTGGACCACTTCTACCTTAAAGTAGTGAAACTTAGAAAGTTACAACGCGAAGATAGCGACAAAAAAAGACAGCTAAGTCCGAAAGAAAAGAGGGTATTGCAACTTGGCGGTATTTAATTTTCTGAAGAATAGCAATAAATTAAATTCAATGAAAAAATAGCCATATTTTCGCCCTGGGCTCTTGCCAAATGCAAACGTGTAAAGAATAAAAGATTCACGATCTCAACTTGACAAAAGTTAAATTATCTTTTCGTTCATATAAACGGACTAAAGTTTTTACCTCTCAGTAATTCCAAAGTACTGGCAAATGGGCCGACGAACTGTCTTCGTAATCTTGGTTGGTTCGGTTCTAAGGCGTGTTCCTCCGCAAGCTCTGCAAGAAGATAGATCAAGAAAAATATCCTATCGCTTTAATGCTCGTCTGCTATCCACGACATCGCTAAGAGGTTTTTCAATTAAAGGTAAGTTCTGCTGAGAAAACAGCTTTTAACTGACGCATTCCACCACGTGCTGTATTTTTACTTAGAAACGGCTGAGGGAAAATCGCTCTAAGCACGAAAACGTGTTCAGCTGCGAGACTGTGCAGTGAGTGCAATTCTGAAATTTCTCAAAATTGTACTGTTCTTCATTGTTATGATATCAGAGAGAGCGCTAGAGCCACCGGCTGATCACGTACAAACGCTACAAGGGTGACGTATGCTAGTCCGAAGGTGACAAAATATCAAGTTTACCATTCTTTTATGTGAAGTTACATTTTTATACATCAACTATTTTATATTCGTGTCATTTTGTCGTATATTTATGTCAAAACAATTTCTTCTGTGTCAGTGTGATTTTTGCCGTATCAAGCGATCTTTTATATGCATCAAATAAATCATTGTTTCATACATGAGGTGGTTAACATTTTCATATCAAGTTGCGTGCACATTTTTATACATCAAGAAAGGGGAGATGAGCTTTTGATCAGAAGTACCATCAAGGAGAAGAGTCTGGCGACGAGTTATCGGGGTTTTTTCATTCCCACTATTCGAGAGTTCTTTGCAAATATGCTCTTATTGATCCGGCAGTGTAACACTTGTTTGGAAGAAATAATGATGGTGACCAAGCAGAATTATTAGCTAGAAGGATGGAGCAATATGAGCAAACTTTACGAGTCATGTACCAGCGAATAACAGAATCGCGTTCCCACCAACATGCTCTTAGCTTTAATTATGAGCAGTTAATGGTTTCTCATCGCACAGAAATTGGAAAGACGATAGAGGGTCTTTACTCTGGTAATGCATGGTTCAATTTTACCTGTTACCATCCCCCCCGGGCAACCCCGGGGACAAGTCCAGCCCTTCAGTCCCGGGGGTGGGGAATTGTTTGAAGCGGTCTTGTCCCGGGGGTAGGGGGGCGGGGCAAATCGAAAACATAAGCTTCTTGTTGTTCCGCTTCTCGGTTGACACAATGGCGCAAGACTGTCTATTTCTAGGGAAAATCTCTAGAATTTGTAAATAGCAGACTGGTTAGAGAAGAATACTCTGTCAAAATTTAAATTTGTATTCGAAGGTACGTTAATCTAGCTTGGTAAACGAATATGCATTTGATGTGTATTCAAATGGATCGGCGTTCGTCACAAACAAAGAAATATTTCTTCAGCGTATTTATTTTTATAATAAGACGACTCAAATAGAATCTATATAAAAACGGATGCACAGCTTTATATTGAACAGAGATCTCAGTCCAGTGTTCTTATAAAACAAGCTAAGAAAAACTCCTTTAAATGCTGCCATCAATTTGTTCACGGGCCTCTTGTGCGTATGTGCTGTATTTAGAATAAAACACGTGGCGAAAAACATTTCTTTACTCGCCTGCAGCCGTATGCCAGTGCGGTTAGTGTTTTTTCTTCAGTTTTTTTTTGCAAATATAGTGTTCATGTTTTTATTTTATTATACGTGTAGAATCCTTCGTTCAATAAACTCTAGAAAGGCGTTTAAGTTCTTCTCAAAACGTCTGGTTTTGCTATTGTTCGGAAATCAATATCACCATCTATATTTTGTACACAAAACAACGTATTTGTGGTCGATGAGGAGTCCCGGGGGTTGGGGATTATCTCTTTCTGCGTGCTCGGGGGTGGGGAATAGACTGCCAAGTAAGAAAAAAATTGCAAATTCCCGGGGGTATGCCCGGGGGGGGGGATGGTAACAGGTAGAATTGAACCATCCATAACGACAATGTTGAAAGAGCAACAGGGACAGAGGGAGATCTTTGCTCCATGGTACCAAACGGTCGTGCAGGCAGGCCAGATTTTAATGAAAAAGTTATGGGAGCCCGTAAATGCAACCACCTCTCATCACTGTCCAAACAGAGGTAGTGACAGTGAATGATAGTGGTAGATGCAGCATTAGGGCAGCCATCTGACTAGGGTGCCAAGTTTAGTACATCTCTGATTATATTGTCCAAGGCAACGTCGGTAATCTGAGAAAAAGTATGCTCCTGGCATAAATCCTTGACGGTGGCGAGATACACCAAGTATTCTTGCTATGTCACTCCACCTAAAATCTGGACCCTCTCAGAGTCCTCGAATCTGTTCTTCAGTTAGGCTTACCGTTTTTTTGCGAAACAAAACGAAAAGAAAAATAAATGAAGACTAAAGTCAGCTAATGGTTCGGTGCGCGTTGTGTTGTCAAAAAATTAGATTAATAAATACCGGAAATGCAGAGTTTTTAAATTCAAAGATCTGTATATTACGAAACAAGCTCTTCTCAGGTCGCAGCAAATTTCAACCTATTTCGTTACATTCGTTAACGCCGTCCTTTAAAATTCTCCCCTGCAACAATGAATTCTGAACAAAAAGCGGCGAGCCAAGAGGTCAGAAATACTCCGTTTCGCAAATTACGGCAGCAATGTATAGATGAACACTGATCGACGGTCTTCGTTTTCGAGTAGGGTCTTCGTTAAGTGTCCGTTAAAAATAGATGTAGGATATCTCGAAACTAAGATTTTTATCGTGTTCGAAGACCGCCCCGCCATATCCAAACACGTCCAAATGTTTTACGCGGATTGCCGAAAACGTGCCAAAAGTGTTAAGTAGTCAATGGCAAAAGAAAGTCGTCCCGCAATGTTATCAGGCGTGTGCATTATTTTGACACGGACTGTTGTCACGCTACGCTGTTTCATCCAGCTCGCAGATTTACCACGGTATGTTATTTTAACCCGGTCAAAAACCCAATCAAATCACACAAGACCGCACCGCAACAAACGGCATAATGTTGACTCAGTGTCTCACAATTAGGATCAAAATACAGATCTGTAATGTGCGAAACGGAGTATTTCTGACCTCTTAGCTTGATATCAAGACCTGGCAATAACACAAAATAAAACACAGTAAAATTAGACAGAATCGTTTTAATATTAAATAACTACCACACGTTTTCGGATTCACTAAGTGACCAAAGCCAAGCGAAATAAACACTGACAACCTTTTTTTTTCGGCTATTTACTACACAAAATAACATCGATTTACATGCAGTCGATGTAGCCTGAGTTCAAGCACCTCCAAATGTCCAATGAAAATCGAATGTAACAAAAAAGTTAAATAATCGCTTTACCAGTTTTTCGATTCACTGTTGTTTACCACATCCGTTCGTGTCCTCTGAACCGAGAACCACTACCTTTAATCAGCTTAAATTGTTTTCGTTTCAACTCTCGCAGCTACAATGCTGAAATCGCACAGCTTCAATGCGCTTTAGACGATGGATATACTGACAACAATTTTTCAGGATATATCAAACCTGTGCCACATTTTAAAGCTATAATCGGAAGACTTTTCCTAAAAATTATTCTGACGTTCACTTCGGAGCATTTTTTTTATCCATGCAGCTTTGCAAAGAAACGCTGCAACACTTCGCAAGGTTTTGGCGCCTTTTTCATTTAGTCATGTGATCATTGTTCCTTTTTTAACTCTTTTCTCGTTTGTTTTTCTCTCGCTCTTTCATGATTTTTATGGTAACTAGTGATTGAATTTTGAATCAACTTCGCATTCGAATCGCACTGCTCCTAATTTCAAATTTCAACGGAAGCAAAAATGGAACTGCGGTTCCCTGCACCCCCCACCCCCCCCCTCCCCCGCGCCCGGGAAAAAATGCATTTCGCCCAGCAGCGATTTTGCAGGCTGACGGCTGACGGCCGACTGACCCGTTGTGGATTTCCGCAGCGGGATTCTGTGAACAAAATAAACATGAAGGAAGAGCGTGGTCGATATGTACAGCGTTCGTTTTTACGTGCTAAACAAGAATGGTAACTTTTTTCAAAGGTAGTTCAGAGAGAAAAACATCGGGGCTGTTTTTACAACGGTTTTGTGGAAGTGTGTTAGGCCAATCTAACGACGATGTGGAATTTTTATCGGCGCTCGCAGCGTGCAGTGGCGAGAACCGTCTGTACATGATCTCGAGTCAATCAGTTTTAACGCTAACCCTGGATTCTTTTAAAGACAAGGGGACATGGTGGAAGTGGAAAACTTGTTAAAAGGTAAGTGAACAGATTTTGGTTTTCAAAAAATTACAACCTGGGCATATAAGAGCATATTAATGAAGCTTGTCTTGTGCGATTCTAAGTGAGCTAAAGCTTAAGCACAACGACTGGCGCTATTAAATACGGTCGAAGGTTTAAAATAAAGCATTGTGCATGTTATGGTCTCCCTGTGCGTTTACCATATATAGTAATTACATGCGCACGCATGGATTCAATAAAACGTGTTTGCAGTGAACTGCCATGTTGTCCCGGTGCGTTCCTGGATCTCTTGTCAATACATGGCAATTTTGGCGACGAGAACGGGATCTTAGGGTTATTTTACTGTGGAAAAAGTGAAAGAAATTCCTAAACAAGATGCGCACGACGTCTCAAGATGCCAACCGAGACTGATGCGGTACAAAATCCGGTTCGGAACATTGGAAAAGTTCAGAAGTTCGCAGTGGGAACCGACTTCGAAGCGTATGCAGAACAGCTAGAATTCTTCTTCGTGGCCAGTGGAGTGACCGACTCGAAACAGAAGAAAGCCGTCCTGTTAACTAATCTTCCCACCGACACGTACCAGCTGGCGAAAGATTTGGTGGCCCCGATATTGTTAAGAGACGATTCTCTCACGTATGACACGATCTTAGAGCGTCTCCAGAAGCAATTGAAGCCACAGAAATCTGCTCTAGTCGCCAGGTATGAGTTTGATAACCGAGCTCGAAACGCAGGAGAAACGGTGAGTCAGTATGTTGCTGTTCTAAAGCATCTAGCTACTGATTGTAAGTTTAATGATGTCATGCGACTGGAAAGGCTCAGAGATAGATTGGTTTCGGGTATTCGAGATAAGAGAATGATGTCAGAGCTTTTGAAACTCAACCTCGAGGAACATTTGACATTGCTGTAGCGAAATGCATCGCTATTGAGTAATCTTACAAGGATGTTGAAGCTCTCCAGGGGGGTAAAGAGTCAAACCCAGTTGATTTGTTATCCAAGTCAAGGCCAAACAAGAAGCCTAAACCTAAGAAGGAAGCTAGGCCTTCAGACAGAAGGAGTTCCCCATCCCCTAAAGAGCCAGGTGATCAAAGTTGCTACCGTTGTTTGGGAAATCATGATCATAAACGTCGTCCGTACAAAAGGGAAAAATGTCACCACTGTAACAAGACCGGCCATATTGTGAGGGCTTGTAAATCCAAGAAAAGGGAGACACAAACTGCCCGACCTCCAGTAAATTATGTGGACAGTGATGACGGAGACAGCGATGACTACTTAGGATCCCTTGAGGTTAATAACGTGAGTGACAAGGATCATGTGATATGGGTCAGCCCCGAAGTACAGGGAAGAGTGATCAAGATGGAACTAGACACAGGTTCAGCTGTGTCTGTACTCCCATACAAACAGTATAAGGAACATTTTGGTCACGTGAAACTAGCAAAGAGCCATGTCACACTTAAAACCTACACTGGGCAGAAAATTACACCTAAGGGAGAGATGAAGTGTATTGTTAAGTTTAAGGGCCAAGAAAAGGAGTTAACCCTACAAGTGGTTGAGACACCAGGGCCAGCATTGTTTGGGCGTGACTGGCTCTCCAAAATTCAGCTGGACTGGGGTGAAATCAAAGCCCTTAAGCTTAGCCACACGCCGGAAGGGGTCATGCAGCACAAAGTGGATCAGTTGCTGCAGAAGTTACGAGTCTGTATTTTCTGAGGGCGTAGGTACACTTAAAGGCCACAAGGGTGATTTAAAAGTCGAGGAGGGCTGCCAGCCTAGCTTTCATAAGCCACGTCAAGTTCCATATGCACTTCGTCCCAGGGTAGAAGCAGAATTGAGACGTCTAGAGGAGGACGGTATTCTGTCTAAGGTAGAATACAGTGAATGGGCTGCCCCGATTGTCCCGGTAGTTAAGCGAAATGGATCAGTGTGCGTGTGTGGCGATTTCAAGGTCTCGGTCAATCCAATTCTTCTTGCAGAACAGTATCCTCTGCCACGCATAGAGGATATTTTTGCGAATTTGGCTGGGGGAAAACATTTTAGCAAACTTGATCTACGCCAAGCTTATCACCAGATGGAAGTAACAGAGGAATCCAAGAAATACCTCACGATCAATACGCACAAGGGTCTTTTTCAATACAATCGGTTAGTTTTTGGCGTTACTTCAAGTCCAGCGATTTGGCAACGTGCCATAGACCAGGTATTACAGGGAATACCTGGCACCCAGTGTATCCTCGATGACATGATCGTCTCGGGCAAAACCGATGAAGAGCATTTGGAGAATTTAGAGAGCGTGCTTAAGCGACTGCAAGACGCAGGTCTGAAGGCCAACAAAGAGAAGTGCGAGTTCTTCAGGGATAGAGTTCAGTTCTGTGGGCATGAGATCGACAGAGAAGATCTCCACAAGACACAAGAGAAGATTGAGGCAGTAGTTAGCGCGCCAAGACCTGAGAATGTGTCACAGCTTTGCTCATTTTTAGGGCTCGTTAACTATTACAACTGCTTCTTGCCCAATGCATCCACAGTTCTCCACCCACTTCACCAGTTGTTAGAGCAAAACAGCGAATGGCAGTGGACTGAACAGTGCGAGCAAGCCTTCACAGAGGCTAAGCGCCTGATTACATCTGAGCAGGTGCTAACGCATTATGATCCAGCGTTATCAGTTAGGCTTGCATGCGATGCTTCACCAACCGGCATCGGCGCGGTTCTTTCACACGTCATGCCTGATGGCAGCGAAAGGCCAGTAGCTTTTGCGTCCCGATCGTTGACCAAGGCAGAACGCAAGTACGCCCAAATTGACAAGGAGGCATTGTCCATCGTATGGGGGGGGGGGGGGGGGTGAAACGGTTCCATGTGTACCTCTATGGGAGG
Organism: Siderastrea siderea; assembly: GCA_964030785.1. Lineage (NCBI taxonomy): Eukaryota > Metazoa > Cnidaria > Anthozoa > Scleractinia > Rhizangiidae > Siderastrea > Siderastrea siderea. The sequence goes on from OZ034973.1 coordinate 26,090,919, forward strand.
CGGTTCACGCTCATTACAGACCACAAACCCCTCACTGCCATTTTCCACCCAGAGAAGGGAGTTCCTACCATGACCGCTGCGAGACTCCAGCGCTATGCTATGTTCCTGGCTGGTTTCGATTACAAGATAGAGTATAAGAGCATGACCAAGCACTGCAATGCTGATGAACTGTCTCGGCTCCCCCTTCAGCAAAAAGCAAGGGAGGAGATGGAAGTGGTTTCGTCAGAGGTGTTCCACGCAACCCAGTTTGAGCCATTACCTGTAACCAGTGAAGCAGTTGCTAGAGAAACACGTCGTGACCCAGTCCTAGCAAGGGTGTACGAGTCCATCGTGAAAGGATGGTCTGCTCGTGTAGGTGGAGACAAGCTTTACTACGAGCGGCGCAATGAACTGACGGTTCACCAAGGTTGCATTCTATGGGGAATGAGAGTGGTAATCCCCAATAAACTCCAAGACAGAGTGTTGGAGGAGCTGCACGACGGGCATCTGGGTGTGGTAAAAATGAAAGCACTAGCGAGGAGCTACGTCTGGTGGCCTAATATCAGTGGCCAACTGGAAGAGCTAGCGAAAGCCTGCAGTGGGTGTCAGCACAACCAGAAGATGCCTACTAAAGCACCATTGCATCCGTGGGAGTGGGACACTACACCATGGCAACGCATACGCATCGAGTATGCCGGCCCATTCCAGAACTCGATGTTCTTAGTAGTTGTCGATGCACACAGCAAGTGGCCGGAAGTGGTTCCTGTTAGTTCCACCACTTCAAGTTCGACCATCGAAGTCCTACGCGATTTATTCGCCAGATTTGGAATTCCTGAACAGATCGTAAGTGACAACGGTACACAATTCGTGTCTGAGGAGTTCCAGGCGTTTGTCAGGTCCAATGGTATCCGCCATTTAACGTCAGCACCATACCATCCGGCTACAAACGGTCTAGCTGAGAGGGCTGTACAAACTTTCAAGGAAGCTTTACGTTCCATGCATCAAAGCTCAAAGCCGGTGAAGGAGAAGTTGGCAAAGTTTCTCATAGCTTATAGGAACACTCCTCACTCCACTACCGGTGTGAGCCCTGCACAGTTACTCCTTGGAAGACCGTTGCACACTCGCCTAGATTTGGTGAAACCTAACTTGAACCGTAAGATGGTTAACCAACAGCATCAGCAGAGCTCTAGGGCCGCGAATGAGAAGGGTAGACAGTGTCGTCAGTTAGAGGTTGGTGACTCTGTGATGTCACGAGATTATCGGGGAGATCTGAAGTGGCGTTCAGGGCTGATTGTCAAGAAGACAGGTCCGCTGATGTACGAGGTGCAGGTGGCACCTGGGATTATTTGGCGTCGACATATCGACCAGCTGAAGCCACGGCGGTTGAGCCCGACACTGCTGAGGTCAGCCAACCAGAAGCGGTCAGCCTACCACCAGTGCCAATCCAACAGAGTGCACCACCCGACGTGGTTGGTACAGTTCCAGAGAATCCCGTGGCAGATCAGCCGGAGATGGTTTCTGTCCCCTCACCTGTAGCCACCGACCCTCCTGAAGTGACTCCAGTCAGTCCTACGGTCCGTGAGCGGCGGAACCCCCAGAGAGTGCGCAGGGCACCACAGAGGCTCGATCTCTGAACTATTTTTTTTTTCTTTGTTTTCTGTTTTTCTTAGAAACTGTAGGTTACCGGACACTGTTAGTCGATTTAGTTGTTTTCTTGAGATTGTATCTTAGGCTCAGTCTACGAACTAGGGACAGATCATTTTTGTGTGGAGGAAATGTTATGGTCTCCCTGTGCGTTTACCATATATAGTAATTACGTGCGCACGCATGGATTCAATAAAACGTGTTTGCAGTGAACCGCCACGTTGTCCGGGTGCGTTCCTAGATCTCTTGTCAATACATGACAGTGCACACTTTCTAAGCTTGTGTAAATATATGTAGAAAAAAGCGTGCTCACATTATAGAATATTTACGGGTCAAGAAATTGATTTTCTTTGGTAAAAGAATCATAAAACGGCGTTTTCTTAACCAATGAATTTCTAGGTTATTATGTATATTCTCCTTGTTGTTATGAGGAATTCTGTGAGAATTCAAAAGAGAATGTGGTGCTCGATCACAAGGTACAGTGATGATTGAAGCAAAATGTCAGTGATATTTCTTTTTTAATTTGCTGTTTGTTGATTTTAACAGTAGTCAAAATATTTGTAATGTTTGTTAAATTTGAATGTGTTTTGCAATATTTTTTGACTAATTAAACTTTTAGTAAACTGACCTGAGCTACATTGTAGCATGGATTTTTAGTTCATGTTTCAACACTAGCAAATGACAGTTGTTAGACCTTCCGGATATTTTCTTTATGTAATTTTCACTGTGTACCCTTGTCTGAATAACCATTTGCTGTTATTAAAACTTATGCTGAAAGTAAGGTTTAGAAGCTTCAGTTGTTTTATAAAATTAAAGTATTATGATTGAATATTTTATATGATGTCACATTTTTTTTATAACTTTGGACTTAACTTTGACTGTTTTGAAATCCACCTTGTATTTTGATTTGCCATTTTAGACAGAAAAGCAGTAAATCTAGCTCCTGCATTTTGTGGACTCTGACTTTGTGATTGGAATATTGTATAAAAAAAACAGCAAATGTAAATTATGATAAACAGAGAAATATTTAAAGGATGGGCTAGTACAGTTAAGTCATTAAGTATGACACTGAGCTTTTAAAAGTGGCATTGAAAGTGGTTGTTGTGTGCATACTGTACTAATATGTGCTATGTGCAAGTGATCAGAAAACATATACTGTACAATGTTCCATGACTCAAGGAGCTTAAATGATGTTTTTCTTCTGACTTAATTCCTTGAATTCACTGTCACTCATCTAGTCATTGTTATTTGGCAGTCTGCCATGTTCTCTCACAAAGGCTTCATCCCATTTTCTTAGTTTCTCCTTCACAAGGTGTAGCTCTCTTAAAACATATGTTTGGACTGTTTGTTTCTACCGGTCAATCTCAGAGACCTCTGGTGATTTCCCTGGTACTAGTTCTAGGGCCTTTGCTTTCTTTGACTGAATTGTTCCAATTTTTGTTTTGTGACTGAATTTTTATTTTCTTGCTAGGTGACTCAATTGGGCATTCCTTTTCACAGAAAGCAGCTTGTTGCATGTTTGAGTCATCCATGATATTTTTCTACTGGATGTTTCATTATCCAGGACCACACCTGAATCCACATCCTTATCACTTGTGATGCTTTAAGTCATTTCAAGATCTGCTGACAGATCTTCAAGAATTACTTCAAGGGTAGTGTCCCCTTGCTGATCTTCACAATTTTTTTTAGAGAAGTGGCTCTTTGTTAATCTTCAGAAATTACTAGTTCAGTGGATTTGTCGATGGTTTTTGTACTTATTTACTGTATGTCTTCATCATATTCAGGGTGTTCATCAAGGGATGGCTGTAGATATCCTGTTTCCAGTGGCTGCTGCAATTGTTCGGATCTGCTCTCTCTCAAGTATTAAAGTGAGTTTGCCATTTTTATCCTTCATCTTGTAAAGATGAAGCTGATCAGGCCTGACAGACAAATGCCTCCCAGGTTTCTTCCAACTACCAGCATTATCTTGCTGATATTGTTGGATCTGAAGGGATGAAGTTGAGGTCCTTGTTCTTTGCTGTTTGATTCACCTTGTGCATCAACAAATTACACAGAACCATCTTCCCTCCATTTCCACCACACTCCAGGTCCAGGTCTTAGAAAATCAGCAATCTTGGAGAGATGTGCCTGCCAAAAGCTGGATCTCTTAATTATCAGTTCCTCGCATCATTGATGCAGTCTCATTTGACCTATAAACGTCTGTAAACTGAAGTTCCCTTAGGCATTCCCTTCGGGTTGGTAAAAAAGCTAGCTGGTCAGAATCTTTTGCACCTGACACACCTAGCATGTATAGGTGTGGAACTTCTATCGTTGATTGAATGTCTACCCCTTTCCCACCATGCCTCTCCTTGTACTCTTGACTGGTAAAATGTACAGCAGGATCGTATACTTCTCTCACCAGGAGCCTGTTTCTTGAAAGTCCCGGCAACTTTTCGGCCGCGGAGCCATAATTTGAAATCAAAATCTATAGTGGCGTAGTTTTTAGCCCACATATCAGGCCAACTTGTTTTGTCAACTAAGAATTTTATTGCTCAGGCTTCAAAACCGACAGAATTTTAGTTTTTAATGTAAACATCGATCACATAAAATAGCTTTCCGGGCCCGAAAAGTTATTGAGACTTTCAAGAAATGGGCTACAGGAACAGGATAAACCTTGAACTTGCTATGCTTAAATGGTCATGCCATGATTAACCAGTGATGGGTTCTTTCACACTTCCTCAGATGGTGTCTAAGTTGCTCTTCTGTCATGTTGCTGTTGTACTCATGGAGAATTGGGAGTCTTGCTTTTAGCTGTTCAGGGGTCATTGTTGTCATATTCTTCATCGCTGCGTAATCTCACTTGGCACTTTGAGCACAGACTTCTTTGAGAGGGTACTTCCTTGCTGAATCTTTACAAACTTTATTTTCTCTGTTTCCCTCAGAGGTGAGCACATCTTTTGTGTATTCATTGTCTAGCACAGGAGTTCCAAGATTAAATTCCCCGGAAGCTATGCTTTGCTTTATATCTGCCCTAATTTGTTGATTGCTTTGTGGGACGGGCACAGACACTACTCCACCAACTTGTTTTTCACAGCCCTTCTCACCCCATATTTTCCTAAAAATAAAAATTGGAGCTAATTTCTAAGTGATCCTGTTAAGATGAAGTGATATAGTTCTTTAATATTTTTTTTACTGTTAAGATGAAGTGAATGATATAGTTTGTTATTATTTTTGTTTTTGTTTTTCAATGATCACTAAGGATTTTATTTTGTTAAGAACAGCAATAGCCGATCCATCAAGCGGATTCGTTTTAAAATTCTCTCACTTGTTTTGGGATGAATAAATTTAGTTTGAGTTTTATCAACTTATAAGCTTACTTCCATTGGTCCATGTGGCTACGAGCGTCCTTTTGATGGATGAGTGTAAATAATTTTTATGAAAATTAATTTTGCTTTCTTTGATGTCCTCAGTAGGGGTAATTTGATCTTAACAAATGAATTTTTAGTTCATTTTCACCTTCACTGATCTTCTCAAAGGGAGCTATATCCACTCCTTCTGACTTTAGGAATTCCTTCAGTATTCACCCTCCATTAGGTGGTGTGGTCTCATTGGTGTTTTCCTTGGTGTTGTATTCCTTTGCCTTTGTAGACCAGCACAAAGGTTCATGAGGCCACTTTTTCACATCTTCCAGCTACTGTTCTATGTTTCCAGTAACTTCTTTGGGGATGTGAGAGTGCTCCTTCATACCAGGTGGGTTTTTTCTAGTCGTGATTTTGCTTCGTGTAATGTTTCAAATGACTGGAGGTCGTTGCTTTGATATTGCAGCCAAGTTCTTTGAGCAAGATGCGCATCTGCATGACTTTGTTTCCACAAAGCTTCGAGAGAAGCTTTTAATTGAGGCCGTTGGTTTTTCTTTTCATAAGCACTTTGCTTTTCCTGAAGGTGTAACTTTGGAGCACCTCACTGAAATGCTTGCCAAGGTTTTCTTTGCAAGTGTTTTCATAGGTAGAAAATATTATTTCTCCAATAGCTTTAAGCTCTCCTTTAGTTGGTTGGACCTTTTTTAGGACATGATTTGTTGATGTGTTTTTCATGTCACTGAAAGGGCCCTTGTACTTATGGCGGTTTTGTTTGCTTTCAGGAAATGTTTCGCTTAGAGATGCATGTTAGCTCTTGCAACACTTGCACTTTTGAATGCTGTATAGATTCCTTCAAAGCTCTGTTGTCTTTGCCCATTTGACAGAGGAGACCTGTGCAAGATGTGCTTGCTTTTAAGGTGGCTTCCTCCAGTAGGATCTTTCCTCGTTAATGATTTTGGAACCTCTCAAGAATGCAACTGTTGATGTAATTTTGGGAAAACGTTTAGTAAAGGGTCCACAATAGGATTGGCGGGATGCGGGATTTGGCTAATTTTTGTGGCGATATTCGGGGTGAGAGATGAAAACAGGAGCGGGAAGCGAGAATTTAAATTGATAACGGGAGCGGGATTTTGTGTTTTACTGGGTCAGGATACGAGAATCCCCAGGGTGTAGTTGCAGGATACCGTATTTTAATTTTTACAAGACTGCATGATTCGACTAGCGAAGGCTGCAGATAGAAATGTATCGCTTGGTGACTTTAGATTAATACGTACACGAGTACGCATGATTCATATAACGCAGGACTGTTTGGTGACTTTAGATAAATACGTACATGTGTACGCATGATTCATATAGGGTAGGACTATTTGGTGACGTTAGATTAATAGTTACACGTGTACGCATGGCTCATATAAGGCAGGACTGTTTGGTGCCTTTAGATTAATACGTACATCTGTACGCATGATTCATATCAGGCAGGCACTGTTTGGTTACCTTAGATTAATACGTACATATGGACGCGTGATTCATGTAAGCCAGGACTGTCTGGTGACTTTAGATTAAGACGTACATATGTACGCATGATTCATGAGGCAGGACTGTTTCTTGACCTTAGATTAATACGTACACATGTACGCGTGACTCATATAAGGCAGGACTGTTTGGTGACTTTAGATTAATACGTACATTTGTACGCATGATTCATATAAGGCAGGACTGTTTGGTGACTTTAGATAAATACGTACATGTGTACGCATGATTCATATAGGGTAGGACTATTTGGTGACGTTAGATTAATAGTTACACGTGTACGCATGGCTCATATAAGGCAGGACTGTTTGGTGCCTTTAGATTACAGGTACATCTGTACGCATGATTCATATCAGGCAGGACTGTTTGGTTACCTTAGATTAATACGTACATATGGACGCGTGATTCATGTAAGCCAGGACTGTCTGGTGACTTTAGATTAAGACGTACATATGTACGCATGATTCATGAGGCAGGACTGTTTCTTGACCTTAGATTAATACGTACACATGTACGCGTGACTCATATAAGGCAGGACTGTTTGGTGACTTTAGATTAATACGTACATTTGTACGCATGATTCATATAAGGCAGGACTGTTTGGTGACTTTAGATTAATACGTACATCTGTACGCATGATTCATATCAGGCAGGACTGTTTGGTTACCTTAGATTAATACGTACATATGGACGCGTGATTCATGTAAGCCAGGACTGTTTGGTGCCTTTAGATTAATACGTACATCTGTACGCATGATTCATATCAGGCAGGACTGTTTGGTTACCTTAGATTAATACGTACATATGGACGCGTGATTCATGTAAGCCAGGACTGTCTGGTGACTTTAGATTAAGACGTACATATGTACGCATGATTCATGAGGCAGGACTGTTTCTTGACCTTAGATTAATACGTACACATGTACGCGTGACTCATATAAGGCAGGACTGTTTGGTGACTTTAGATTAATACGTACATGTGTACGCATGATTCATATAAGGCAGGACTGTTTGGTGACTTTAGATAAATACGTACATGTGTACGCATGATTCATATAGGGTAGGACTATTTGGTGACGTTAGATTAATAGTTACACGTGTACGCATGGCTCATATAAGGCAGGACTGTTTGGTGCCTTTAGATTAATACGTACATCTGTACGCATGATTCATATCAGGCAGGACTGTTTGGTTACCTTAGATTAATACGTACATATGGACGCGTGATTCATGTAAGCCAGGACTGTCTGGTGACTTTAGATTAAGACGTACATATGTACGCATGATTCATGAGGCAGGACTGTTTCTTGACCTTAGATTAATACGTACACATGTACGCGTGACTCATATAAGGCAGGACTGTTTGGTGACTTTAGATTAATACGTACATGTGTACGCATGATTCATATAAGGCAGGACTGTTTGGTGACTTTAGATAAATACGTACATGTGTACGCATGATTCATATAGGGTAGGACTATTTGGTGACGTTAGATTAATAGTTACACGTGTACGCATGGCTCATATAAGGCAGGACTGTTTGGTGCCTTTAGATTAATACGTACATCTGTACGCATGATTCATATCAGGCAGGACTGTTTGGTTACCTTAGATTAATACGTACATATGGACGCGTGATTCATGTAAGCCAGGACTGTCTGGTGACTTTAGATTAAGACGTACATATGTACGCATGATTCATGAGGCAGGACTGTTTCTTGACCTTAGATTAATACGTACACATGTACGCGTGACTCATATAAGGCAGGACTGTTTGGTGACTTTAGATTAATACGTACATTTGTACGCATGATTCATATAAGGCAGGACTGTCTGATAAATTTAGATTAATACGTACATGTGTATGAATGGTTCACACGAGGCAGGGCTGTCTGTTGACTTAAGAATAATACGTACATATCTACGCATGATTTATATTAGGCAGGACGTTTTGGTGACCTTAGATTAACACGTACATATGAGCGCATGATTCTTATAAGACAGGAGTGTTTCGTGACTTTAGATTAATACGTACATAAGTACGCGTGACTCATATAAGGCAGGACTGTTTGGTGACTTTAGATTAATACGTACATGTGTACGCATGATTCATATAGGGTAGGACTTTTTGGTGACTTTAGATTAATACGTACATGTGCACGCATGATTCATATGAGGCAGGACTGTTTCTTGACCTTAGACAACCTTAGACAACCTTAGACAAGGCAGGACTCTTTGGTGACTTTAGATTAATACGTACATGTGTACGCATGATTCTTATAAGGCAGGACTGTTTGGTGACCTTAGATTAATACGTACATATGTACGCATGATTCATGGAAGCCAGGACTGTTTGGTGAGTTTGCATTAATAGCGGAGCCAGCGCGCTAGCGCGTCAGCGGAGCTCCATTGCTAAGGAAATTTGGTAACCTATCAAGCCAAGAAATTTTGGTAGTGACGTAATAGTCACGTGACCATCCGTACGTACGTACGTCCGTCCGTCCGTCCGCACCACAGGGTTACCAATACACTTCATACACTGGATAAAACCCTGTGCTGAATCCCATGTGTTTTTGGCGCGAAATCGCATGTTGACCCGCGTTGTAGCAAAACAAGCAAAGACAACAAAAGTCATAAACAAATTTGTTCATGGAAAAAAAAAGTTCAAACGAATACTCAGTTGTCTTTTTGGTGGAAGGGGAAAAGTTCAATTTAGGCGAAAAAAATTAGGCGACAAAGTTCAGGCGAAAAGTTCAAATTTGCCGCGTCGGTTCTGTTCGAACTCAGTCGGCACACCGCTTGAGTTCGCAGCTTTTCACAGCGGTTTCGACGCCAAATATAGCAGAAGTAGTGCTTTTTGGTTTTTTCTGTCCACAACCATGGGTTTTACGGCGTTCCCAACACATTTTGCCAGGAAAAACACCAGCATTTTCATGCTGATAGGCAGCTTGTCACGAAGAAAGAAATAACTATTAAAATTAACTTGAAAAATGTCAAGGAACGCTCATGGCCAAGTGGACTAATATCCGACTTCATAGGCCGACGTAGCGATGGTGCAGCGAGGGTGGGAATTTTTTCTTTTGTTTTTCTTTTGTTTTTTTTTTAATTTAACGACTTGAATGAGAGTATTTTCACAAATTAATAACTGTCAGCAATAAACAAACAAACAAACAAACAAACAAACAAACAAAACAAAAAGGGGGGCTCCGCTTTTAGGCTTGGCTAAATCTATATATTACGTACATGTGTATGCGTAATTAATATGAGACAGGATTATCTGGTGACCATAGGTTAATACGTACACATGTACGTATGATTCATTTTGGGCAGGAATATTTGGTGACTTCAGATTAATACGTACATATGTACGCATGATTCATATCAGGCAGGACTGTCTGGTGACTTTAGATTAATACTTACATGTGTACGCATGATTCTTATAAGGCAGGACCATTTTGTGACATTAGATTATTACGTACATATGTACGCGTGATTCTTATAAGGAAGGACTGTTTGGTGGCTTTTTAGATTAATACGTACACATGTACGCGTGGCTCATATAAGGCAGGGCTGTTTGGAGACCTTACATTAATACGTACATATGTACGCATGATTCATATCAGGCAGGACTATTTGGTTACCTTAGATTAATACGTACATATGTACGCGTGATTCTTATAAGGAAGGACTGTTTGTTGACTTTAGATTAATACGTACATATGTACGCATGATTCATATGAGGCAGGACTGTTTGGTAACCTTAGATTAATACGTACAGATGTACGCATGATTCATGGAAGGCAGGACTATTTGGAGACCTTAGATTAATACGTACAATTGTACGCATGATTCATATCAGGCAGGACTATTTGGTTACCTTAGATTAATACGTACATATGTACGCATGATTCTTATAAGGCAGGACTCTTTGGTGATTTTAGATTAATACGTACATGTGTACGCATAATTCTTATAAGGCAGGAGTTTTTGGTGACTTTAGGTTAATACGTACATGTGTACGCATGATTCTTATAAGGCAGGACTGTTTGGTGACTTTAGATTAATACGTACATATGTACGCATGGTTCATGGAAGGCAGGACTGTTTGGTGACTTTAGATTAATACGTACATGTGTATGCATAATTCTTTAAAGGCAGGACTGTTTGGTGAATTTAGATTAATACGTACATCTGTACGCACGATTCTTATAAGGCAGGACTGTTTGGTGAATTGAGATTAATACGTTCATATGTACGCATGATTCTTATAACGCAGGAGTGTTTGGTGTCTTTAGATTAATGCGTACATGTATACGCACGATTGTTATAAGGCAGGACTGTTTGGTGAATTTAGATTAATACGTACATGTGTACGCATGATTCTTATAAGGCAGGACTGTTTGGTGACTTTAGATTAATACGTACATGTGTACGCATGATTCATATAGGGTAGGACTTTTTGGTGACTTTAGATTAATACGTACATATGTACGCATGATTCATATCAGGCAGGACTGTCTGGTGACTTTAGATTAATACGTACATGTGTACGCATGATTCTTATAAGGCAGGACTAGTTTGTGACATTAGATTAATACGTACATATGGACGCGTAATTCATAGGAGGCGGGATTGTTCGGTGACCTTAGATTAATACATACTTGTGTACGCATGATTGATATAAGGCAGGACTGTTTGGTGACTTTAGATTAATACGTACATGTGTATCCGTGATTCATGTAAGGCAGGACTGTTTGGTAACTTTAGATTAATACGTACATATGTACGCGTGATTCATATCAGGCAGGACTGTTTGGTTACCTTAGATTAATACGTACATATGGACGCTTGATTTATATAAGACGGGACTTATTGGTGACTTTATATTAATAAGTACATATGTACGCATGATTCACTGAAGGCAGGTCGTAAGTTTTCGGACTACTTTTGAAGTCACATCCTTGGAAAATGGTGCCTTCTTTATCGGACAATCAGATTAAATTTCATGCAGGGAATGTCTCATCTTCTTAACTACGAAGTTGGTATTGTAGTCGCGTATGTAAATGTGTGTTGAAAACAATTAAATGTGAATGAGGTTTTTCCTTATTAATATGATGCTTTTTTTAAAACTTTCAATGTTTATTAGTAGGCATAATGTAACTTGAACACAGGTAAACAGGACTGTTCTCCAGCATAATATTAGAATGGAATGCTCTTGACATTTAAAGTGGTTTTTGCCAGTGTTGTTTTTCTGGCGTTTGCAGTTGAACTGAAGTGTAAATAATAGAAAAACCACAATTCGTTCAGTTATTATGATGTTTAAGAGGCTCTGACTGTAAATATCGAGAATCATTGGACAAGCTCAAAACATCGAAAATCCTGATAACTTGCCAGAAGAACACCTTTGGGGAGCTATCTTCGAAAATATTACTTAAACCTTCGGGGATTCTATTGTTTTCGAGAAATTCGGAAAAAACTGTTTTGCTAATTAATTATGCAAAAATCAGGTTTAAAATTAAAGAAATTGGATGCGCTTGTTTGTAAACAACTTGCAACGCCAGAAAACAACTTTAATTTTAAATGATAGCAATACTCTTCTACTTTCTATCAATGGGAATTGCATGGAGTTTTGCTTTATTTATGTAGTTTGGTGATTCTTTGAAACAAAGGCATTTTGCGCACTTCCGAAAAAGGCAAAATTAGTAAACTTCAGAGGCTTAAGATAGGTCTTGGTATGTCTAATATCGAATTGAAATAAACACTGTGATAAAGTTTGGCCCTACTTCTATTATGGTATGAAATAAAAAATCTGGGCAATTCAGGCTCGCGCTGACAAAAACAAAAATTCGCGAACCAGTGTTGCCAGAATTTGCATAATTTGGATAATAGGAAAAAAAAATGTAATGGAAGGAAGACTTGAAATATGACAAATCTACTAGATGATGCATTCGCTGGTATCTTCATTTATCTTTTTGAAGAATTACGAACAAATTTGGAAAATTGTTGATAAAACTTAAGAGTGCAGTGGGTTATCATATTTTGTCAGATGTCTTTACTCTGCAGCACCAGTGGTCTTTCTTTGTTATTTGCAGTTTCTTTGGGAAAATACTAATGTTCTCGAAAATCCAAACGGTTTCTTTTATTAATCGTTAAAGTTGACGTACGCGTATAAATTGAGAGCTAAAATGGCTGTGTAAGGTAAGGCAGGGGTCGCGTTCAAAGACATTTCATCATATATCGAGACCATAGCAGGACGTGACTCATGCTGGAAACAAAAATTAATCCAATTAGCTATGACCCACGTCGGTCGCGCGCCGTAGACATCTCGCTGACCTATCAAACGGGGGGAAATTGCTTCGTGTGTTTACAATTCGAGTGAGTTACATCCTGCTACCCTTACTTCTTCTTATTGCTGCTTTTATGCAGGCGTATTTCAATTTCATCGATTTCTAGTTTTTAATCATTGCTTACGCACTTCAAAACATTCGACGGAGGAGAGTGATCGCCACGGCATTTTACAGGAGAGTCCTTGAAAGACGTAGACGAAGGATTCGCAGAAGGCTTTGGCGTTTACCTCGTCCTGTAAACTCGTGGTTTGAAGTTCATTTTTTCTGCGACGGATGAAATACCTGATTGCTGAACTGCTGCGTGTCGTTATGCGACGGATGAAATACCTGATCTTGAATGTGGGAAGGCCCAGACGGGTAGAAGGCCGGGGAATACGAAAAAGGGTAGAATTGGTCGGAATATTGAAAGTGCCGGTTCGCCATGCTTCTCTAGTGTGCAGATTGCAAAATAGAACGAGTCTGTAAATCGCACGAGTTTTGTCAAAAAAGAGGTGCCGAATGATGGTTTTGACAGAAGCTTTTGTTTTATGGCCTTATGACCAGATATGACCAGCTCTGAGGCAGGACATCGGCCCTTTTGATCTTATGTCCTCCGCGGCTCGTATGTCCGCTGCCGCGACATAAGGGTCGCGCTTGTCTTGGAGAGGTGATGACACATTTTATGCCTATCCAAACACCTATGTCCTTGAACGCGACCCATGCCTAAAGGAACACAAAGTACCACTCAAAATAATCAAGTCACGCAACCGATCACTGCACGTTCATGCAAACGTGAAAATATTCTTCAATGAAAATCTTTTCCTCCAAAACTGTGAAAGAGTTCTCAGCGATCTTGCAAGGTAAAACCAAACAAACTGTGTATTGATATCTCTTAGATATACAGCAGCATTAAAAACTCATAAATACCGATCCCGTCCGTGGTTTGCGTTTAATTTTAAACATTTATACAAGTGTAATAATATTGATAGAAACAGCACATGTTTTGACAAATAAGTATAAATCATAATGATAATGATGCACTTTTGCTTCCTGGCCAAAATAGTGTCATTTCAAAAAGTCCCCCAAAATTTTAGTAGCCGTTTAAAAAGAGCGATCGAGTCACGTACACAACAACATACTATGTCGCAGTTTTCTTCTCTCGAAGGGAAAGGTGTCATATGTATACGAAACTAATTCTAGACTTGCCTGTCGGAATTTTCGTCCCAGTAGAATATCAACTGCACATGGCAGTATGCCCCAAACACAGGGATGCGTACCGTATTCTCTGGAGAACTAGCCATGCATAAAACAGCGGCCAATGTAGGAGACCGCATTCAAAAACTGCCCTACGTAGGTTGACAAATTGACAAAAATATTCACGTGACACGGGTCACGCAACAGCTTGTGTAGAACTTTTAAAACTTCTTCTCCTTCTCTTTAGTTTTACATAGAAGTAGTACAAGCCCAAAGCAATGCAAGAATAGATTGAAGAAATGTTTTAGTCCATTCTTTGTGTGTCTTCGGGGATAAAATCCTCTAAATTAAGCTCATCCAAACTACTACTTTTCATTTCATTCATTTCATTATGCAAATTTTGGCAACACTGGTTCGCGAATTTTTGTTTTTGTCAGCGCGAGCCTGAATTGCCCAGATTTTTTATTTCATATCATAATAGAAGTAGGGCCAAACTTTATCACAGTGTTTATTTTAATTCGATATTAGACATACCAAGACCCATTTTAAGCCTCTGTAGTTTGCCAAGTTTTGCCTTTTTCCGAAGTGCACAAAATGCCTTTGTTTCAAAGAACCACCAAACCTCATAAATAAAGCAAAACTCCATGCAATTCCCATTGATAGAAATTATAAGGGCATTGCTATCATTTAAAATTAAAATTGTTTTCTGGCGTTGCAAACGGTTTTAAAGCAAGCCTTTTCAATTTGTTTAATTTTAAGCCTGATTATTGCGTAATAAATTAAGCAAAACCGTTTTTCCGAATTTCCCGAAAACAATAGAATTCCAGAAGGTTTAAGTAATATTTTCGAAGATAGCTCCCCAAAAGTGTTCTTCTGGCAAGTTATCAGGATTTTCGATTTTCTGAGCTTGTCCGCCGATTCTCGATATTTACAGTCAGAGCCTCTTAAGTGGTCAATTTGGGGCAAGGAAATGCGATCCCTTGCCGGTATTGAATGTGTTCGATCCAACCCAGTGTTTTTGATACGCCACGGTGGCTTTGAACACTATGTTTATGCAGGCGTTTATAGTTTGCTTAGTATGCTTATCAAGGAATCGCACGCACACATGTTTTCAGAAGTTAGCTCGTGGAAAAACTAAAGCATCATTTTCTGTGAACATTTTTTCTTGATCTTTACGATGAGTAATGTGCGACTGCTCGCCAGTATTCGAGAGTGTAGACATTTCAAAATCCTAAAAAAAGGAATCAAGGTCACCTTGGTATCCGTCCCAGTCCTTCCCTCCCCCTCCCCACCTTCCACAGTCTATAGGCGACCACTAAGCATCATATTGTTTGGGGGGAGGGGTGGGGACTTGTCAATTACAATTTTGACGGCTGCATATGTCTGACCACCGACACGCTCCTGGTTCATAGAGGGAGCTGCGTGCCTTCTTTACAATGGCTCAACGAATCTTTTTTGGAGCTTTGAAAACCATCGCTGGAGAGTTATGCAAAGTTTTATATGGCTGTGTTTAATTCGTTCAAGAATGTCTTCGTGGCATATAAACAACAAAAATTGAGTTCTGCCGCACGGAGTTGGAATTATTCTGTTTGCCTCTGCCACGTGGGTCGAACGGCTGAAAGCAGTAAAACTCGGCAAGAACAGAAATTACGAGTGAGGGTACCTTTAAAAGGAAAACCAGTAACCTGGCTTTTGCAAAAAATCTTAAAAATCTGAATTTGAAACGTTGTGATAACTGGCTTTGTGTGATATCCGCCAGGGAATGGCGTCAAATTCGCAAAGGTAAGCACATTTTTTATAGCTTTGTAAGTACTCGATCTAACTAAATTGATGGTACTGGACAACACATAACATTGCCATTGTTGTGATACATTAACTTTAATTTAAAAAGAAGCCACATAAACTATGAAAAATTTGCAAGCTTTAAATCTGTAAATTATTCTCCTGCGAAAAACACTTTTGGCGCCAAGTTATCGAATGTAATGGCGACCTATGAAGCTTTTTCCACCGATCAAAAATCATATAAATACATCGATGCTTGAAAATTATCACTTCATTTTTTCCCTAATAATATCTTTTGTATTTCAACCGCTGGTCACATTAAGCTGGAGCAAAAAAGTAGTCAATAAGAGTGTGTTTGTTTTGTTGGAAATGCATGTCGGTACGCGGTCGGGTATGACAATGTTTAGATAATGGCAATCTTATTATTTGACGTTTTCAAATTGAGAAGGAAGAAAAATGACTTTACCCGAATCCTCAAACTGCGCCTCTTAATTATCATTAGGAATTAAAAACTCTGCACATTAGCTTGCCGTGCAAGTAAAAATCTTTAACTGACATTTTGACCGTGAAACCGAATGTCCTGCCGTAGCTCTGTTTAACAGCGATTAACACCGATCAGCGAAACCTCGGCAAAGTCCGCCTTGTCTCGCTGCCGAATTTTTTGACCGGGTTTATATTTACAAAACAGCTTGGAAGACAGCTTAACGAGGTTTTTTTTTTCTTTAACTAGGTTTTGTTTATCCGTACCTTGTTTTGCTTCAGTGCATTTGATCTGACGCTGATATTAGCTTGAAACAACCAAAAACTAAGTGCCTCAATCACGATCAGTAGAAAACGTTTCTCTAGCGAGGATGGATTAAAGGACGAATAAGCGAAACACCCAAACAGCTATTTTCTGCAATTCACGGTTTTTTCAACTTTTTCTTTTCTTTCTTTTTTTTTAATTGATATTATTGCGAACAAGGTTTTTCGCCTTTGTTTACTGCAGCAGTACGTTCTGGAGAATCAAATAGGCAAATAACTCATGTAAACGTATTTACCAGCTACTGATTTGGACTTTTGTCCCTTTAGGAACTGTGCAATAATTACCTGGAGGGGGGGAGGCTGGGAAACCAGAGAGGGGGGGGGGGCATAGGGGAAAATCACAACTAGGGAGAGGGGGGGTTGGATGTAAAATTTAATACATACAGGGGGTTACTTTTTTCACTCTTTCTCACAAACTGGAAAAGTGGTAGAAGAGCTGTTAGAGTTCAAACATTAATTTATACTTGCTTACACTGGAATTAAACTGGGAAAATATCAACTCCAGGTGCTTTGATCTCCGAACTGGCTGATTATTTAATATTTTCCTGTCTATCATGCAGTAAGAAAGGAATGCCTCTGTTATATAGTTAAACAGTTCTACTTTATTGGCACCAGGAATGCTGTTAAAGTTAGCTTGGATTTTGGTTATGTTTAGGGGAAAATACCACCAGGAAAACGCTTAAAATGGCATTTCTGAGCGTCTAGATTTGGAAATTTTCTGGGGGAGCATGCCCCCAGACCCCCTAAAAGCTCGCGCCTTCGGCGCTTTCGCAATTCTTGGTTATGGAGAGCACCTTGACTTCTTGGATGCAAAGGCGAAAAGAAGTAAGAGTAAGAAAACGGAACGCTCTTCCGCCTAATATTTCTTGGAAAATGAAACAGATATGGAAGCGCTTACGAACAACCTCTCAAGATAAGGGGAAGTAACGCTGATTTAACTTGTGTGAAGACGACACAACTTCAGAATCAGAGTCAAGTGATTCCGATGGAGAGAACTCATACGTTAAAACGTCATTTGAAGTACTTTTTGTGCCTGAGGAAGACTTCCAACACGTAAAGTAGGTATGAGGGCACCAATGCGGGGAGGAAGCAAGGGATGGGGAGGGGGGGGGGGGGGTTGACCTTAATATTATCAGTAGGTGAGGGGAGGTTAAAGTTAATTTTCGTTTAGTGAGAGGGGGGTGCGAGTTAATTTTGAGCCTTATTTTACCCATTTCCCAACTCCCCCTCCAGGTAATTATTGCACAGTCCCTTAAAAAAGTGAGATAGAAAGTTTGAGAGCAAACCTTCGATAAAAGTCACGAGAAGTCAACACTGACCCCGCCGAACATGCCTTAATTCTGCTAATCGGAAGCGACGTCTTCATTTATATGGTAGACGTTTCGTTCTGTTATTTCCCACTTATATTTTCTCAAGTAAAATATGCATTTAAAAAACAGGAAAAAGTCGAAAATGGAAAGCAAAAGGTAAATGTTTGAAGTAATTGAATTCCATGATCAAGATACCACAAGTTTTGCTAGCGAAGTTAAGCCCAGTCCGGCGGGGTTAGTACTTGGTTGGGTGACCGGCCCGGGTATTCGCAAATAAAGTTCATTAGTAAAAAAGAGGTTTTTTTGGTACACTACAGGTTCCGATTAATGAGATATTTAGCTTTGCTTTTATTCCCGGTCGAGCTTATTCGCTTATTGCACAGGTTGTTTTTCGCCGCCGACACTAGGCGATCAAATTGTGAACAATCTACGGCTTGAAGTTAAAGCAAACTCTTTTATAAACAACATATTCCGGACAATCTTAGGTGGAAAAACTGTTCTTCTTCTCAATTAATAAACAATCTTTCCTATTAGGGGTATTAGGAAGCGAAGAAAACGCAAGCAGTTTGAGCATGACTCGACCGATAAAGAACTGCTGCTAAATGCAGCTTGTTGTCCTTCATGAAATAGATTTTAATCTCGCACTTTCAAACAGTTGGTTTAAAACAAAGCGAGTCTCTCTTTCCTACTGAAATGTAGTTTCAGACACCGCTGATTATTATCTTTACTCAAAATATTCTGTTGGGAAAAACAGATTTACGGAACGGGAAACAAAAACGCTCACGGTTTTCACCGGGCGCTTGTTCGCTCGATCGATGGATCCGCGATCGGACTGCCTGCGAACTCTTACATTTGAAAAATATCGGCCCTAAAACAAAATCCAAGAAATACGGTGAGCCTTGGATGATATTTTAACAGTATTTTTACCCCAGGTGCAATATAGCCCATTATTTTGCAAGAAAAATAAAAAAAATGATAAAACTTAAAAACTTGATACAAAATAGTATAATTTCTTTTGGCAGAACTGATCCACAAGCTGCATGTCCAAAACGATTCAACATTTCAAAAGGATTCAACTTTCCCATTCAACACCTTTCAACATTTTTGGATTCGGCAAGTCAGTAAACGCTTTTGGCCACCCTGTTGAATGATGTTAAACGATTCTGCTTTTGGACACCCTGAGGATGAGCTGGGAATTTTGACCAAGGTTTAACCACGTTAATTTTGATAGTTTAACTCACGGCGAAATAAAAAAAAAATCAATCATTCGTATTTAAAGGTAATGCATACCTTAATTTTATAGGTACGATAAGGCGTTTTGGTAAAATCGGTTGTTGAGTTTTCAGCGGCTACTCCTCGCACAAGACACTAGGAGGTTCCCAGATGGAGGAAGACAGGCCTTAGAGATTTAATTTTGCGCAAATGCAAGAGTTGGACCCTTGTGGTTGGGACTCAAATTTAACGTATTTCTAACACTGAATGACACAACAGAACAATTCAGTTTTTCCATTTATTTCCCACCTTTAACACAATTCACACATGCTACTTTGATAATAGCATTTATAAAGTGCATCTTTTTTCGTTTTCACTCCCTTTAACCCCTGCCCTTAAGTTTACCCAACGATTAAGAATTTCCCCTGACCCGGCGTTCCTTTATTTCTTCCTGCTGTTGAAGCACGACCTTAAATCTTGAAGCGGAACGTCACAAGAAATGGCTATTGATCTTGAGCACAGCTGATGTCGCCCTTAAGATCATCGAAGTTGATGTGACCCCATCCGCTAGAAGAGTTGTCAATCAGTTTGAGATGGGCCTCTTTGCCGACATAGTCACTGACGTCCCAGGACTCTCTAGTCATCGTCTCGTGGCACTTACCGGTAGCGCGTTTGACAACCTGAAAAACGGAATGAAAAAATAATGCTTAAGTGAACAAGGAAGTAATATAAAAAGCAACAAATTAAACATTTGAGTAAACTGATCCGGAGAAGAATTTTTTCTCTCAAATATGAAGCAAAACGATTGCTGACATGGAGACAGCCATTACAACGCGGATATATTAAATGTGACGAGTTGCAGCATCACATAGCGTTTATTGAATGCTTTTGTTTAAATCTGGTTGCACGCAGATCGAGATTTAGAGACCTTCAGCGTGTTACCTAGCCTCTAAATAAAGTAACCATTTTGAATTTCAGGCAGCCGGGGGTACTACAATTAGCGAAAATGTTCAATTTGCAGAAACTATTGAGGCGTTACGGGGCCTGGCCAAAAGCGTTTAAATCAAAATTTAAGCGTTATATCCTACTTACCGAAAAAATATTTCCCGGTGGATATCATTGCAAGTGTTTTTAAAAGGCATTTGTATGGCGACAGCATTTTCTGTTGTACGCATGCGTGTTTTGAATCGGGAAAAATGTTGAAAATTACTGAGCTGCCTCTTCACTTTCTAGCTTAAGTTTTGTATTAGGAAAATTGCCATGGCGATTTGTTCTTCGAGGACTGCTCTTCTACCTTTTTATAGGCCAAAATTTAACGAGGGTTGTACATTGACATAAGCTACAATTTTTCACCTGGCCATCAATAATCAACGCTGCACGAACTGTATTTATATCGCAACCTCCCCCAATCAGGAACGAAATGTATCTGCCCGTGATCTGAAAGGATGGAGAAGTGAGAGTGCCTTGGGGACCGTCTCCTTGAACTGCTCCTGCCTTTAAGTCTTCGGAGGGTCTATCCTCATATCCTCCAATCCACCAGTCTCCCTGCTGATGGGCAGGCTGACCTCTGCCACGAGCCGTTGGGTTGTCACCAAAGGTAGGCTGGTTGTCAAACGCTGTCCCGGTCTTCTTCCAGTCCTGGATGCCATGTTCAAAGTCGAACCTGCAAGCTTAAAAGAGCAGAAATCCAAGGTTAAAATGATTTGACTGCCCTGTCCACAGACGCCTGGTTAGCGCGGGCAAACAGGGAAAGCGGGGCGTCGTGGGAAGGATGCAAAACTGCGGTGCACCTATCCCACAACGCTACGCGCACCACCACATAACGTGCAAGGAGGTACGCCTGGGGGCGAATTAAGATGGCTACATTGTGTATTTCAGAATTTCTTTCAATTAGTACAAGTGTTAACATTAATTCAAAGGAAAACAACATGGCTGTTAGGATTATTAGGGTTTTCTGTAAGACGTCTTGGGCCAGGGGGAAATTTTTACTATAAAGCTACAATTACCTGCAGAATTGTTGAGACACCCTTGCCCAAAACCCACTCTTGCATAGTCAATATTGCCTAGTCCCACAGGAAACCCACCAATTCGGGCAATGCGACATTGAAAGGAAGGAGGGGTGGGGGGGGGGGGAAGAAACTGAGCGCCCGAAGCCAAAGTTTGCACTTGCGCGTAACAGTGTCTCAAGTAGTTCTGCATGAAATTGTAGTAATAACAGAATTAAAATATCCGTTGTGACTCCACATGAGAACATCATTGGCACCATTACCATAACTGACACTCATTTGTCTCAAGGAGACTTTTTGCGTGATTAGCGCGTGCATGTGCAGAACTTGATAGGTTTTCTATGAAAGCTCAGTTATTCAGAAAAATAAATGGTCGTTTTCTTCCAAACAAACCCAGTGACCCCTTTTTTCATTCGATTTATTTAAGTAGAATACGACTTTACATGATATATTCAAATTTGAAGAATATTTCATTATTCAATTTTGAAATATGCCGATTGATTCACTATTAATGTCAGATTTTAGACGTTTCACGGGGACCGTGCAGACGATCGATTTGCCTATTATTTCATTAGTTTCATTTTTACGGCAATTTTAGACGTGTTACTGTAACACTGTTCCTCTATCATAAGAATAATGCTTATATTTCATTGTTAGTGATAACTTTGTTGAAGTAATGGGTGTCTCTGGTACACGGATAGGTTTTTTAATGTTGCTGTCGAAAGCTAAGCAAAGCCACAGCCTCGTAGCGTGAAAATATCAAACAGGTTGACCCTTGCGTGCTAGGTGTAATCAGTAAATACCTGTACAAAGTTTCAACAAATTCTCATTACAACTTCTTTTTCGATGGAATCACCTTAAAATGCCAATAATAGAAATCTTCTTTCAGACTTATCGGGAAATAAAATGCCTTGTGTTTGTTTCTTGCCGCACCACTTTTAACTGTCTTAAGGAGGAAGAGAAAAACTTGATAGTACTGACAGAGGTTCAGGTCCTCTTGAAGGTCATAAGCTTTATTTAGTTACGAGGGCCACGGAGTTGTTAGCTTGTTACTTTTAATTGCTCATCATCGTTCAATAGAGCCCGATTGGCAGATTGATTGACCCTTTTCAAGATAGATCAGGTGGGACTTTTAGACAAAACTAGGTTTAGTTCAGAAGACCACTGGAGGACCCCCCGGGGAAATAACACACCTTTTGTTTGTTTCAGTTCTGCCAATTCTTGCTGCACAGCTTTTAATTGTTCTGAGAAAGAAGAGAAAACATTAATCAACATGATAGTTTTGACAGAGGTTGTCTTCATGAAGGCCATAAGCTTTATTTAGTAATGAGAGTCAAGGAGTTGTTAGCTTGTTAATTTCAATTGCTCATCGTCGTTAAATAAAGCCTGAGATTGATTGATTCACTGACTTTAAGACAGACGTAATGAGACGTTTAGGCAAAATAAGGTTCGGTTCGGAAGGCCGCTGGGGGACCTTCGGGAAATAAAGTACCTTGTGCTTCTTCTAATTCTTGCTCTACCGCTTTTAATTTTCCTGAGGAAGAAGAGAAAACGGCGTTATGCAATGTGATAATACTGGCGGAGGTTGTTTTCTTGAAGGTCATAATTTTTATCTAGTTGTAAGGGCCACGGAACTATATACTTGTTACTTTCAATTGCTTATCGTCGTTAAATAAACCCTGATTGATTGATTGATTGATTGATTGATTGATTGATTGATTGATTGATTGACTCCTGTGGAAAACAGACCCAGTGGGAAAATAAGGTTTAGGCAAAACAGGTTTATTTCGGAAGGCCACACGAATTCGGACCGCGCGTTTATCTATATTTCGAAAGACGAACCTTTACTGATAGGCAACAACACAATCCGTAAACATTCTTACGTGAGGGTAGTAGGAACTTCTTTCGAAAAGTTAGTTTTTTAGGTGGCTTAACTGTCTGCCCCAAATAAAAATGTTGTTTGTTAACTATTGATTCAGGTGGCGACCATTTTCAAAAGAGCGGTTGAGAGGACGATCGAAGTGAGATTGATGATGTTTCATGTACTTTTAATTCAAAGTACAATTGTATTAACAATTTTAAAAATTGCTTTGTCTCTTTTCTTACTTTGTGTTTAGGCTTGTTTTGCAGCCTGTTAAGAAAGATTAGTAATTTACATGTGAAAAGTTCAGTTTCTCGGCTCCTTAAGGTTTTTACAAGGCACATATTTCTTGTCTGAAGGATTTGACTGCTCACATTTACTATAATTATAATGTATCACTCACTTTTACATTTCCTTTGAGCTTTTGATGTCGCAATGATCATCATAATTGCCACAAGAACACCAAACGTCTTCATTGTAACTGGTGCAAAGAACAGGTCGAGAGAAAAGAATGCAAAATACCTCAATTAACAATCGGCACGCAATAGCATACCTGTGTCCCCAATTTTAGAAAGGTCTGACCTTCTCCTCTCGAATATTACAGACCAACAAGAAATCAACAAACAAATAAACAAACAACCAAAAACAACAACAACAAACAAGCTATTTCATCTGGCTTGACGAGGGAGAATTTAATATATTTGAAACTAGATGATCCAACTGAGAATTTGAAAAATCCTGCCCGTTAGCCAGCCAGCCGGCCAGCCGGCCAGCCAGCCAGAACGTGCTGCCATTGTGTGAGGAGAGGTCACACAATTGGAACACAGACGGAGGTGATGGCTTTGGATAGCGTTCCTTTTATCTGCAATCTGCCTTAGAAGAAATTGGGCCAGGAGTATATTTGTTTGAATAGGTTCAGTCGGCAATGCAAATTTGTTCTTGTCAACAAAATTACTTGTATACATAATCAATCCAGCGAAGGATTTCAATAGCAGCAAGCGTGAATAGAATTTCTAAAAAAGGAACACGTTTTTTCTGTGGAAAGCACATAGAATTTCTATCAACTGATCAAATAAGTGTTACAATAATCCACAACAATAAAAAACACAAAAACCGAAAATGTGCAAGACTGTAACTTCCGACAGTAAACCGAAACTTTGGAAAGGTGACAAGAGGGACTCCAGGGAAGAGTCAGGAATTCCTAAGATAGTCCACCTTTAAAAAAAATGATTATTGAAAATCCTATAAAACTTCCCTAAAGACTCGCGGGCATGACGGCATGTTCTATTATTTAAGCTGATGTAGCAGCTATAACTTTGGCTTACAGTCAGGGGGATCAGACTCGAAAAACGGTTGGAGATAATGGGATTGCTCGTGAAACCTGATTGGATGTTTTTAGTCCTCCCTTTGATCTGTAATCGGAAAACATTAAACGAAGTTGGTGAACTTTGATTGGCATGTTTCTCGTGACACACTGCTGCTGGGCTTTCCACGGCATTCTAAACGACATTTTTTCCCTCCAAGAACAAGCAAAATTATCTTTCAGTTGCTATGAACGTTCGTTTTAGGAAAAAAAAAAAACTCTAGTCTCGGTGTATGTACACGATGAGATTTGAATTTCTGAGGTCATAATGCTCTCCAAACAGTAATTCCACAGGGAGGATCGGTTGCATAGCTTTGCTTGATCTGAAGACCTCCTGCCCTCCAACGCGTCCTTAATGACTTTCACAAGTTTTAATTCTTTGAAGTCGGATAATAAGTCTTCCTGATATCGTAGCAAAATCTAAGGGATAATATTGATTTCAACATAAAAAATTGAATAGAATTGACATATCCGAGATGTTTTTAGGCGCATTTTAGGGACAAAAAAAAATTACGTGACAAGTTACCTTTAAAGCATTCGTTTTCGAAAAAAAGGGATTTCTTAGTTAATTAAATGCGTCACTTCCCCCTTTTTGTGTCTGATCTAAACTACCAGCTTCAAGACGAGCTTAAAACTTTAATATTGACATGAGAAAGAAAGCGTAAGGAAAGGCAACCAAATTTAATGAGATAAAAGATAAAAACTTTTGACATATAGGAAATGAAGTTTATACAAATAACATGCTCTCTTCAGAAAAACTGCATCTTTTTGCAACTTAAATAACGGAACAAACCCTGAGCTAAGCTACGCCTTAACCTATTGAACAAGAAAAAGGCACAAACCTCAAAAGTCCTCCAACGCGTTCCCGTTTAAGTTCAAAACCCTGATAAGGATGACAAAATTCTCAAAAGACACAGGTTTATATAAATGTTTGTATAGCTACGTAATCCTTAGTGTCGATAACTTTCATTGGCCAGTATTTTTTCATTGCCTAGCACGGGCAAAGGTCAAACAACAAGCTCTTTTGCATTGACTTCCCAACATGTTGACACAAATGTTCGCTTGTTCACATGACGAGCTCGAAGTCTTCTCAAGAATGTAGGCCCCCTGTCGATTAGTACAATTTACTACTTTTACTTTCGCTGTGAAGAAAATGATCAAGCTAATGAAAGATAAATTAAAACTGTGTTAAAAATTTCTATTTACGAATGAGAAAATTACCTTCATGCGTGACTGATTAAAGAATTGGAACGTGCAAAAAATAACACGATTCGCTAAACCCTAATAACGTCTAACGGAATAGACATGTACTAAATTTATTGAAAGAAGCATCTGCAAATTCAGGACAAAGATACTTATTTTTTCAAGCTGCAGCAAATAACCGAGATGAAAATGATTATATTGACAATAAACGCAAATTTCAATCAACAATCCTTTTGTATGACTTTCGCCGGAAAATGTTTACTCTTGTTCTCATGACGAGCTCAAGTCATTTATAGGAACTCAGGTTCCCTGTAGATTAGCGGAAGTTATTGCCTTTATTCCCGCTGTGAAGAAAATGGTCAAGCTAATGAAAGAATAATATTAAAAAAAATTACTGAAACTTCAAAGTTAGAGGCACGAAGAAGAAAATTTCCTCGCGTGGGTAGAATGAAAAAATGAAAGGTACGAAAATAGCAAGATGAAGGAGACACCGACAAAATTATCGGTTTTATGGATGTTAACGGCAAAATGTTATCAATAACGTCACTTTTTTCGTTCAAGTTTATTTTGTTTTATTTACTATCTTTGATAGGTTTGCATTGTAACACTTCAGTTTTCTTATGTAACAGCCCGTTAACATTAAATTTTCAGGTTTTAGAACACTGAAAACATCGCGGTTGGATAACACTTAACAGTAAACGTTATCTAGGCCCCCTTACGAATAAAAACGTGTAGAAGATAATTATGCTTCCTTATAGGAAAAACACCAAAAAAAAAAACGGCATGGAGAAGAATATAATGGTGTTTTCTTTGGACGTTTTACTTTTGAGAGAATCAATAGAATCGCTGTGGGAGATAATACTCTAGCGAGCTTTTATTAGACGTAATTGCATTTTTTGTATTGGAGTGATTTATTAATATTCGTTGAGTTAATTTACCAAGTCTCTGGCAAGTTAAAACTCGGAGTAAACAACAAATGTAACTCAAGTGAAATGGTTAACACCTGCTCCGAAACCAGCAATTTAATAATGCAACATTCGCAGTTACGTGGTAAAATTACTTTTTGCTTGGATGACAAAAATTAATAACGTGAGAAAATAACACGATGTCCAATTTACAGATAACCGCTAACAGGGTACGTACGCCGCTGTCTCAGCGCATAAAGGGACACCAACAGAACTTTATAGCTGTAAAGAAGTTAAAAACTGGTTCCCAATAGTCTCACGCAAATAAGAACACGTATAAAATTGTTTTGTTTTGTTTTCAGCTTGCTAGTAAAATAATCTACGACACCGTTGCGAGGCAGTCCCATTTCTTAACTAAAGTCGACCTTTCCTATCTCGCGCCCCGCTTATCTCAAACTGCAATTCGGGATTTTGGTTAATTTCCTCACTTTTTTTGCAATTGGCCATCTCTGACTTCTGTCGTCTCGTACAATTTTTGGTTATTGGTTTGTCTAATGTGTTCGAGAGGGCAGGAGTGTTCTGTAATTACTTTTTACTACTTATCAAAGTCTGTTGCAAATTAGAACAGGGAGAAAAATATTACAAAACTTAATAGCATACGAAAAATGTCATGCATCAATAAAAACTAAATCGGAAAAAGTTCAGAGTTCAGCTCAGAGATGTAATCAAGCAATTTCACTAAGGCATCTATCAAACAAGGCGTTTTCTATGGATTTCCAAATGTTTACTCTTGTTCACATGATAACCGCAAGTGCTGTACGGGAATTTAAGCTCCCTGTCGATTAATCGAATTTTTTATTTTATTCTTGCTGTGAAAAAAAAAAAGAAAGAAAACAAAACCGGATCCCTCTAAAAGAAGGTCGACGAAAGCTTTGCTTGGGAAATTTTACTGTTGCAAATGAGAGAAGTCTCTCATTTTGCTGACAACATTGTCAGTTACAACGATGTTACATTTTATTCTTGGAGGGACATAATAGTACTCAATCGCTTTATTTACAAAGGGGCTGCAACCAAGAACAGAGAAAAAATGAAAAAATATTACCTAGATGAATAAAAAAATATATTACATCAATAATAACTAAACTGGAAATAGTTCGCCTTAGAGATTTGTTATAGTACTTTAACAAAGTTTCATAAAGGCAAATTTCCGGAGTAGCTAGCTGTCGTGGGTTGTGGGTAAGAAGTCGTAGGTGTAAGTTTAAATATTTAACCTTTTTTTTATTTTTCATGTAATTTAGGTATATTCAATACAAAGAAACATCACATCATTTCTTTATCACAGACTGTTGCCGCCGTCTAGTCTATCCTGGATATACAGAGACCTGAACTCCTCTGAAAAAGAGCTAAGCTCTCAACGACCTCAAGTTGCAGCCAACGTAAGAAGAAATAGTTTTTCACCGAAAAAAACGAAAGGAGCAGTAACTCGGGTTTAAGGGAACGGATTCATATCAGCAAGGCCATAGTTAAAGTTAAAATTCATCACCAAGGATCTGCTTCAGAATTAGAAAAGTCAACAACACGCGATGAACTTGGGCTTTCAATTCGTTTGGAGCAGTTGCGTTGTCCGACAAGGATTCTCTTGAGACAGATATAACTCATTCTCCTGCTGCCTCGATAAAGAAATAATGAAAAAAATTGTATTCCACGATGAGCGACAATCCGGATATTCAAGCAGAAATACCGATTGAATGCTATGTTTTCTTGGATATGGAGTGGATGAGATACCTTAGGAAAAAAGAGATAAAAGTTAACGTAGAGGCCTTTATACATACCTCAAAACCATTAAATGGGTTATTATGAACCCTGCATCATTAGGGGCAGCGACAGCGACTCGGACAATTCCATGATACATTAGAAGAAAGGAAACTTCCTTGCCAGAATCCCGATAGTCAATTTCTTCAAAATTCCAGTGAACCAGTGAATCTGGTATCCAAACCTGCCAAGTTTGTTGTAGACTTTAAGAGTAAATGACAGTAAAAAAAAAATAATAAATAGAAAAACATATATCAAAGACATCGCGGAAACAGCTCCAAATTCGATTTGTTTTATACTTTTAATACCCCACAAATGTATAACAGTTGACTTTAAATTTTTTGGTCATATAACAGCTAACAGTAAAACGTTCGGCTGTAACAGTAAAAAGTAATTTAACACATGAAAATGTCGAAATATAAGTTTTTGCAATTACTCTTACTCTAAAAGTGTGATGTGAAGCACAAAACATCCAGAATTAGAAATAGCATTTCGTTGCATTGGTAACATAATGGGGAAATTTAATCAATTAATTCACTTTTGCTGTTTCAGTTTTATTTTTTCCTGTTTTATTTAGTATCTAGGATGCATTCTAGCACTTAAATGCGATTTCATATATGACAGTTTAAATTGAAATTTCAGGTTACAGTAAAAACATGGAGCCCATAACATTTTCCAGTAAATCCAATCTAGGACCTCTTGCAAATGAAAACGTGTAGAACATAACCTTGCTTCCCTACACGAAAAAAAAAAAAGAAAAAAACTTGGAGATGAATGTCGTGATGTTTTCTTTGAAAATCTTTATTTTTGAGAAAATCAATAAAACCACTGTGGGAGATAAGAATACTCTAGCGAGCTTTTACTAGGAGTAATTACTTTTTTGTATTGGAACGATTTATTAATATTCGATATTAAGTTAATTTACAAAGACTCTGGCAAGTTAAAACTCGGGGTAAAAACCAAATGTAACTTAACTGAAACGGCTTAGTACTTCTGATTAGTTGGAATTTTTTTCAACCAATCAGAAGTACTACCAAGGTCTGGGTGGAGAACGTGATCAGTATGGAATTTCTGCGCTCGTTATGTATACTCAGACGTCGTTTTGCAAGGGTTCAAGTGGCGACCTCGTGAAACGTCGGCTGTTTTCTCAGGCTATATAGCTGCAGTGGAGTTGCTAGGGTCCAGTACTCCTCAACGAATTAAAACTTGTGTAAAACAGTAATGCACACGCCACTTCAAAGTTGTTTTTGAAGTTTGTTAGTAAAAATGATTAATTACATCGTTCAGTGAGGGATCCCATTTGTTAACTATAGTTGAAACCCTACTATCTCGCACCATGGTTATCTCGAATGCCCCCGTTATCTAGAACTGAAATCGTTTTCCATAGTTAACTTGCTCATTTTTTTGTTATTGGCCATCCCCTCTGTGTTTAAGGTAGGGGAATCTCCTGTAATATCTTGTTACTGCTAAAGGGATGAAATATTACTCGGTCGCTATAACTTCAAGATCCCCTGCAAAATAGAACACGAAGAAAATGCGAAATATTTCTTACAGGTTTACTTCACGGAAAACGTAAAATGTCACTTAATAAATAAAGGCAAATATCAAACAAACCTTTGGATTTGCAAAATGTTTACTCTTGTTCATATGACAACCTCAAGCTTTGTACAGGAATGCAGGCTCCCTGTCGTGAATTTGTTGCTTTTATTCTTGCCGTGGAAAAAAAAGGTGTCAATCTAACGAAAGATCGATGAAAAATTTTTCTGAAGTTTCACAGTTTGGTTAAGAAAATTATCTTAGACCAGGTTCAAACGTTGCGCTTTCGTCGTGTCGAACTCATTTGAAACTAAGATAATTAGGCGGCTTCTTTTGATTCAATTGAGTTTAACACAACAAAAGCGCCACGTTTGAACCGGGTCTTAAAATTACGAGTTTATGAAATACTCTTGATTATTCACGGAACCTCTAGCTTTCTGTTTATCAGTTTAATGGTCAAATTATCAGTTACACTAGCAGTTACTTTTAAGTCCTGGAGGGATGTAATATTACTCGAAGTAATATAACTTCGAAGTCTCATGCACACAAGACTGAAAGACAAATAAATAATGGGAGAAAGTGAAGGCAAATAAGAAAAGAGAGAAAATGAAAAATATTACTTAGCTGAATATAAAACCCAAAATATCACATCAATATTAACTAAATTAGAAATAATTCCCCTTAGAGATCTCCTCTAGCACTTTACGAAGTTTCATAAAGGCAAATTTTGGGAGTAGCTAATTGTCGTGGGTCGAGGGCTGTGGGTAAAAAGTCGTGAGTCGTAGGTGTAATTCAATACAAAGAAGCATAACGTATTTCCGCATATAATCCCGTTATCACAGACTGTTGGCCGTCCAGTCTATGTACCATAAAATTCCACATATTATAGTCTTTCTCCTTTACGATAAACATCTGCTCCAAATAGATATATACCGTTCTACAAATGCGTTGTTCAATATATCAGAATATATAACAACAGATGACGCAACAAGACCGACAAGTGGGATCGAGATCAAAGCGTTAAGTCGAATCCTCCGGCCTAATTTCGCTCTCAAACAAAGAAGGGGGTTAGTTTCTAAAGAAACTGTGGTGCTGCGTCGTGGGGACGTAAAACACAAAATTTTGAAGTTAGCTCTCAGTCAGCCGATCTCCTCCGGAAAAGAGTTTAAAAGTTCTCAACGATCTCAAGTTGTCGCCAAGGTGACAAAAAAAAATATCTCAGACAGGACACCTTCGCCATAGGTTTTGCAGATCTCTTTACCCTCGGGAACCTCCCAAAAACCACCTTTACTATAATAAACACAAATATTTGCGAATAAGCTATATTGACTGATTTATTAAGACTGTGTTAAGAACGGCCCACTTGTATTCAAGACTGAGACCTTACCTGGTACATACCTTGTTTGCAAGAAGTTTGAAAAGTTCGTCCTTATTGTCATCAACTCTCAGAAAGCCTTTCCAGTCGGCGGGAATTCTTATTGTTGCCAGTAATTTGCGCTGTTGCCCAGAATCTCTCTTTTCTGCCAATGATCTCTTCAGAGAATCATCCCGATAGACATCCCATACTTGACTAAAGAAGTTGCTTAACAGCCATCAGATTTACATATGTACTCTGAATGACAAAACTAGTCTTAGAGGTAGTTTCAGCCGATTGGAGTTCTCCTGAGATAAGAAAGACCAGTTTATATGTTTTGAGGCCAAAAACTATACAACATACTGTGCTATCGTTTGTTTCAATTCAAGATGCGGTTATAGTCGTAGAGTTGTAGATTGCGACGTTTCAACTGATTGCTGCTGGTCTACATGAGGGATGAGGCCGACTGGTTACGCCTCACCTTATGAATGAAGACGGTCAGCTGTGATTGATAGGTTTCGATCCCCACTGTTCCGGTGAGAAGTTGTTTGACTCGTTCTCAGTGGTCCAATTTGAAGTTGTTGCCTCTGCAAATGGCTGACTTACCGGGTCTCGGTTGTGCTTTTTCATGGTTGGTATATCCATACTTCAAGAATTTCGATTCCGTCATGCCTGTTAACGGTAGCTTATGACGATAGCTTCCTTGATCTCTGTACAGAAACGGCGGAGGTCTGTCCTTGAAAGCCCTACCTAGAAACGAAATTCGTAGAGCATCAGATGACTCTCTCGGCCGTCGCAGCCTGGGTCTCTCTAATAAAACCACAATCGTAGACAATAACTCTTTGGACTCCTTACAAAATCGCTCAAAAAATTAAGAATTTTAACGTGGTCATATAGTAGCGCTCTGAATACGTTTGACCACATTCTTCTTTCCCCTTCCTCTGTCCAATGTTGACAGCGAAACTCATTAACCCCCCCCCTCCCCCCACCCTCCCCCAGTGGTGGCAGCGACAGGATGCCTTTCACACTGTAAACGAAGCTTGACGTCAACATTGTTTGGGGGAATGGGGATAATAATTTTTTTGCAAATGTTAAGTATCCAGTGTTTTCTCATTTGTAAGCCGAAACGGTCAATATTGTGTGATGCATTGTAACACAATATGCTCTGCTATTGTACTTGTTGGTTTTACCTTAAATATAATGGCACAATAATGCACTGGTGTAATACTAATAGTAACATGTGCTAATAATATAGTTTTATTTAGTGATATGTATTGTTTAAAAGATTTAATCATCAGACATTTGGCCTTGAAGTTTACTTCAAACGAACCGAAGTTTCCTGTGATTACTTCGCCCCTACTCCTTCAGACAATTATGTAATCATTTTGGCAGTATTTGGATGAATTAAGACAAACCTTTTCGCCCTCAATCTTTGAAAACTGAAGTCACAACATAAAGAAATGTAAAAAGGATTAAGTAGCAGGGAAGGTCCGATCCATTTATTTGTACAAAACAAGATCATTCCAAAAATGGCTCAATGACGTCTAACGAGCGTCCATGCCCCTAATATATTTCTTTTCAAAAGTCACCTGACCATGAGAAATAAAGACACGACACTGACTAGTTGTGCGGTGATGCAATCACCTTGCGTTGTCAAGATGAACTGTCGCGTAAGCTTCTGTTTGCTATTACAGATAATTAATATTCCTTTTGCGTTTGGTATACACCAATCAGGTTAGTTACACGTCTATTTTTATTGCTCAGGTTTTCAGGTTAGTAACTTGTAGATTAACTACAAGCTTCAAGTTTTGATACTTCCATCCTGTGAGAATCTTTGTGGTATTTAAAATAACCGATTCTAACCGATCAAACAATTAGGTAAACCATTTACAAATGTTTGAGTTGGCTAGCTCCAATAATAACGAGCATAAATATTGACTGACGGTGTTGGAAAATAAGCGAGGAAAATACGCTCATTGCTATGCACATTACGTAATACTAAAAACAACAACTTCATTTACTTTATCCATGAAGATTTCAGTACTTTAGTTCAAAAGCTCGTGTGAGTTTAAAAAAATACCAGTTCACAGGCAGATGTCCAAAGTGATCTTCATGAAGCCAAGGTGGACTCCTTTTAATTGTTACCGCTAGTCTTGCGTTAAGTAAATTTCTCCATTTTGGTGATCCTTACATTGAAGTCTCTGCGAACAACAGACTGGACCGTGTTTGATAAAACGAGAAAACACAGTGTGTGCCGGTGAGACA
This sequence comes from Siderastrea siderea, assembly GCA_964030785.1. Taxonomy (NCBI): domain Eukaryota; kingdom Metazoa; phylum Cnidaria; class Anthozoa; order Scleractinia; family Rhizangiidae; genus Siderastrea; species Siderastrea siderea. The sequence continues at coordinate 26,124,343 of OZ034973.1, forward strand.
TCGTGGTTGTTGTGTGACACAAACAATAGCCATACAATGGCTATGTAAAGTTTCTCTCAAGTTATCATGTTTGTTAACTATGATTGAACAGGAAGGTTTGGTTGGAGTTCAAATAAGATTTCAAGAATGTCCTGTTAGTTTTGTTTTCACAACGTTCGTACGCTGAGAGAAAAGGCAAAAAGCATTTATGCGGATAACAGTAAACCGACTTAAAAAAAACAACGCTAATGAAGAGCAAGCGCAGGACAGAAAGCAAGGACAGAAGAATTTGAGGGCGCCGACATGAAGATCTAGACAAGCCGCAATGATATTAAAGTCGGATATTTAAGTTTCGTGCCTTCCAATCAATAAAGTTGAGATATCAAGGGCAATAAAATATGAACGAGATAAAAATAACTAAGTAGCTTGCTAAATTTGTACAAAAGCTGCTAGTAAATGTTTATCAACTGTTTTGCAGCTGTTTTTTAACTTTATTTTCATGAGATTTTTAAAAGTTACATTTGCTGATCATGATTAAACGCACGTAAAGAACTCTCGACAACAATAAAATGCCAAAATGCTAGCATAATTTTACGGGGAAAAAATTCATTTTTTTCACTTTTGGTTGGATGGCCGAGTGTTATTGATATTGCAGTGCCGTATCTAATGTGGTGTCAAGCGGTGGTAAGCCTGGTTACCTCGGACAGCACAAGAAGATTGTTGAAAATACACATTTCCCCCGGCATATTTACGATATAATTCATGTAGCTGCGGACGAACATTCTTAAAGAGCCATTTTCACGCTTGATGCTTTGGGCGCAGGGGTATGTTTTTCACATATGAAAAATCCGCCATTTCATGATTGTTGTGAAGTATCGTTTGTATCAGTTCTTGCATCGCTGCTGATAGCAATCTCAAAGTACTTGGGTGAATTTTCAGTTGATAATTAAGTGTCGTTGTATCGATTTCGTTGTATATTGTCCAGTTGTGAAGTGTTTTCGCGGTGGAGAAAGAGATCTATAGACTGGATGTCTAGTAGAGCTTCAGGAAGCTGTGGAAGTGGCTACTTTATTTTTACATCTCGATACATCCATCGACAATGGTCGATCGATCGGGCGCTATAATAAATCCTTACGCGTTGACTTCCGAGTCAGATCTTGAGTAGTTTTTCCCGTGCATCTAGCGATGTAGAGGTCAATATTTTGATATTTGTTTTTAATATCTTAATTTTATATAGAGTGGTATTGCCTACTCTGGTTTTATGTCCGGCATCGACATCAATCGATCGATTGGGCACAGCCACGTTGACTAGCAAGTCAGATCTCGAGTAGTTTTCTCCAGCAACATCTAGCGATGAAGATATTTCCATTTTCAGAGGTTGCTGCTGTACATATCAGCTCACTGGAAGGCCAGTGCGACGCGCTGTGATATGTGAAAGTCCGGTCAACGCGCCAGCTTAACACTAGAAACTGTTTTAAAACGTGAGCGTTACGCCAAGGAGCATAATGCTAAATTCTAGGACCACAAAGTTTGCACGCCTAGTTCTTATTGATGTAAATAACTGGCATGGAGGTGTATGGCCGCAGCTCTACAAACTTTTGCTTTCAAATGTGAAAGAAGTTCTTGTCTGGAAAGGAACGTGCGGCCTGAAACATTGTAGCACTCATGACAAGCACTTTCAAATGAGGCTATTTTAAATGGTAATGGTTTTTGTCTGTGCTTTTACAAATTATTTTACAAATATATGCGGTAGTGAATTTTAGGTGAATTTTTCTTATAGTGATGGACTTCCCGTAAGAAAAGGAAAGAATATACGACTTTCCGAATCCTTTTCTCTCCAAAATGGTTAGATCGTGAAAGTAAAAATCTCGTTTAAGATTTGATCTAATATATTCATTTGGAATATGTATTCATTGATCTATCATTCGTTATTGAGTACTGGTAAGAGAACGCGAAATCTGTCTATAGATTCCGTAATTCGGAATGGATTTTCTGAATTCAGGACCTTAGGCCATGCATACTGATGCATACCTATATTTATTTAAGTCTGTTTCAACATTTGGCGAGGTAGACATTTCCTATAACAACGCTGTTGCATTTGTTCAGTCAGTGGGGATGAGCTTACAACGCATGGCGATCTTACCTTCCTGTCTGTCTTTCTCCCCGTCTGCCTGTCGTACATTACATTGCCATTTAAACATTGGTAAACACTTTGAAAAATGCTGCGGTCCATCTCATCCATCTTCCCTTAATGCAAGCACAGGGGGCCCTCGCATCAAATAAGTGGACATAAATAAGAGATTGAAGTTTGCTTACCTTTGTTACAAGTTCGTGTGTTTGATCGGGGAAGGCGGCCATTGTGAATAGTTCCGGCGCAGTCATCTTTTCGAGGTCTGGGACCGAGAAACCTTCGGAAACCGTTCGTAAACTCTAAGAAATAGACATGGGATGAAAATGGAAGGAGAGCCTTCGAATATCGTCGAATTATATGGCTACATCTCCCTCGTAATTTCGCGAAAACGGGTTTGTGACAAGGTAAGGTGTTGAACTAATTATCTGCGGGCAACTTTTGTCAGAATATTCAGAAATGTGAAATGTTTTGATGTCATTTTCCAGATGCTTGATTTCGTAGCATGTCTGCCACCACCAGGGGGTCACGGAAGTAAGATATGCGAATACTTGATTGACAGACTTAAGGCGGAAGTATAAAGTTCGTACGTTCTGATTGGTGTGTTTGAAATCTGCAAGGTTTTTCGGTGCAGGGCACGTTCAATTCCACGTTAGGTGAACGTTATCAGTTGTTTTGAAGAAGGACGAAAACCTTTCAGGTTTTAAATGTACACCAACAGTTCATCGAACAAGTGAGGAACAAACGATAAAATATCTTGTTCCAGCGGTCAGATAACAAATTGGCCAGGGCAATCACGAGTTTTGCTGTTACAGCTTATACTTTCTCTTCTGAAGGTTGAAGTAGTTTTCTCTTCAACTTAGGGGGATAGCGCACACAAACGGACAACAGACTTCTCTATGGTTTAACCTCTATATTCTTTTTCAAGAACTTTGCAGTTCAGCTCAGTACAACAGAATGAATGATTCTACTTCGCACGTTACTTTTATGTTGGCTTGGAATGATTGACAAACGCTTGACAGAGTGCTGCCAAACTCTCATCAACTGGAAATGCACGCTTACGCATTCTGTAATGTGATTGGATATTCTAATACATTTCCATAATTTTCTTCGGTTTGTTTGACCGAGTCAAAACACTTTTCTTTTTAGATTTTCATCCTTATCCTCGACATTTCCAGCCAAAACAAAACAAAGGGAGAAATATAAAAATTACAAAGAAGTGTTCTGTAAATTAAAATACAATCTAAACAAGATTAAAAAAAAGTATGTAAAAATGATATCAACCAAAAGGTTGTTACGCAACCATTACAGAAACAACAACTTGCCTTCTTCTTCCAAGAAGAAGGGCTGGACTAAAGGACACGCCTATTTTCATAAATTACAGGAGGTTGTTTACGACATCGCAGGATCTTAATTAAAATACGGTACGTGCTTTCACAACAAAGGATATTTAAACTGATTCACACTTACACTAATCTTTGAATTAATACTTGTTTTACAAAAGAATAATGAAAACTGAAAGTAATTTCAAGTAGAAACATCAACTAGTAAGAACACGGGCAGTTTTTAGTAAAAACGATGTGAAACCGAAAAAGTGGTCTTTTCCAGGTAAATTTCAAGGAAAAGTCAACTAAAGGTCAAAACCAGAAAAACACTTAATAATCTAATTTAAACAATCTATTGTTATCTGTGGAAAAACCAATTTTAACATATTTCACACTGATGATGAGATCTCATGGAAATAACTCCCGATCAAAACACCCGCTTCGTACCGAATTCCTACAGAGGAAAACACTATTAGATTAGCCCTATACTGAAAGTAGAAGTAGATTATAAACCATTCAACATTTTTCTATTTTTGCCCATTATGTCTTACGTTTGCTACAAATAAGACACTCTTTGCAATGTTTCCCAACACCAAACCATAAATAAATCCGAGAAACTTTCAATAAAACAAATAAAAGTGTGAGTCTTTTCATTGCCGGTATTTTTATTGTTTAACAGAAGGAAGGAAGTCTTTTTTAAAGGTCTCTAGAGGGTGTTATTTTTATTTCCCTTTGTGGAACTTTTCTGGTCTATAAGTCTCATCAAAATTGCTAAAAAGGGACCACAAGCTTAGTCGGGGATGTAAATATGTGAATTTTTGTGCCTTTTCCCTATAAGATCAGAATAATCGCTAGAATAGTTCCCGTTAGCCGTTTTTATAAAAGCTCGTTATTAAAATAACGAGCATCTCGTCTAGGGCCTGCTTGTAATATAACTTCCGGTCGTCTTTCTCAATATACTTCTCAGACCCCTGATGGTGGAAGCCATTCCACGAAAGCCGTCGGGGTGTTTTATCTATTGTCAATTTTATATTATTCTCAGCGCGAGGCCGGAAAATCCGAAAAACGTCCGATCTTTTTTACTCGCCCCAGACCTCGAAAATATGATCGCGTCGGAATTTTTCAAAATGGCCCCCATTCCCGATCAAACACACGAACAGCAAGGGTAAGCAAACTTCAATCTGTTATTCATGTCTACACATTTGATGTGAGGGCCCCTTGTGTGCAAGCCATGGTTCAAAAATGTAAAATTAAGACAGCTACATGTATTCAGACAGGGATATGTACAGAACATAAGCAACAACGAAGACTACGGTTATGAGACCAACACTAAACGAACTGCGGTTTTAGTAGCACAACATTGAATCTGCACATGCTTTATACATTTTGGATTCCTTTGCCTTCGTCTCTAAAACGACGTGAAATGACCAAATTTAAAGTTAAAACTTAAACCCTGAAAAACAAGGCTTGTTTTCTCTGCTTTGTGTAATTGGAACGCCTTATCCACGATTTAGTTCATGAAAAAACCTGGTAAGATTGTACGGGTTGAACAAGATGGGATAACGAGGAGGTAGCTCAAGTAACCTGGATTCATGTTTCAAAATGATGTTTTTGTTGCCGTGGCCAGTGACTGCTTAAGCTCCATACTGAGATGACGTAACGAATCTTTGATCACTCTGTTGAGAATCGAGCTGTCTCACATAGGATTTGCGCAAAACAGGCTGTTTGTAACCATAATTCCTTATTTTTCAGCAGCAGATGGCAAGACGAGTGATTGTCTTTTTGTTTCTCATCAAACCGGTGAAGACACATCTGTATGCGGTTCTTCTGTACAGCCATGCCAAACTCTACCACAAGCATTACTGATGGTTAGTGATGGAGGAAAGATTTGCCTTGACGGAAGGAACAGTGAGTCACACCCATACAGTTGCCTTCCACTGAACAGTTCACCAAAAGTGAAAATGAATCTTGTAAACAAAAGTATAACTATACAAGGCTGGTTCGCGAACGCACATATTTCCTGCAAAAGGCCTTATTATCTAGATTTTAAACACCGCAGAAATCGTACTCTCACTTTAGCTCTCTCACACCTTGTATTTCATAACGACGGACTCATTCTTCGCAATGCGAGCTGTTCAAACGTCGTTATAACCTACTGCAAGTTTGTCAACTGCAGGAAAGCGGTTGTTATGGCTCAAGCAGAATCTAGAGCCTGCAGGAACTCCTCTCTACTGATCACTGATACTGAATTCTTGTACAACAGAATATCCGTCTATGCCTACTTGCTTGACAAATTTTTCAGTATGAGTATCTCGAGGTGTATTTTTCAGGGCAAGGTAAGACAGTTTAAAGTAACTTCAGACGACGAAAACACTACCGGAGCCGTGCACATTATGTCAAAAACCTTGGAAAGCAGGATTCATGTATTCGGATTTATCACCAATTCCATTTTCCGCGAACTTGCCCACGATTACAACGGTTTTGCGTTGTTATTTAAAATCGAAAACCTCTATAGCACCGGATATTTGAAATTATTGAACACCACGTTTTTCGGCAATGAAAATGCTGTATATGTGTATGGCGGATTTGACGTGCGTTTGTCTGGCGTTACGATCAATTCCACCCATGGATACGCCATGAAGGCCAGCGGACCTCCGAAAGTACAGGCCATAGTTGTTGGTTTAAAGGTGTCCTTGGACCAATGCACTCTTGGGAACAACAGAGTTGGGATAAGAATGGCAATGGTCCCTTGCGTGCGGACTCCCCTTCCAACGTGTTCACCAAGCAGCCAAGAACTAGTTGTGAAGAACACTCTTTTCCTAGGAGGAAATAAGACGCGGGGTACTGGTGATGCCATTACCTTTATGGCAATGAATGATTTCGACTTTCCTAGACCAGCCTTTATTAAAGCTGTGATGTTCCTAGAAAACGTCACCTTTCAAGCATTACGCGACCGTGCAGTTTACGTAGTTGTACAAAAAAGTGTAAGTGGGTTCATCTCATTTAAGAACTGCAAGTTTCTGGACAATTCTGTGTTTATTTCTCAAATCAATGAAAGATCTATTGTACAAATAGAATTTGAAGAAGAGGATCCTCCAACATGTTTCAAACAAGAATGGAAAAAAGGCAAGAAACTCACACAGAGTAAGGAAGCTCAGATACCAGTGATATTTGAACATATAATCTTCGAAAACAACGTCGGTATCTCGGCAGCTTTGACTTTCTTAAATGGAAACGTTACTTTCAAAAACTGTACATTTAAGGACAATGAAGGCTTAACCCTAGGAGGGCATGTGTATATCAAACCAGGTTACGGAAGGCTTAACGTTATCAATAGCAACTTCCTCCAGACAGTTTCTAATGAAGCAATTTCCAATTCAAAGCAACATCGAATCTCAACTGAGGGATGCTTTCTGCATTCTGAGAGCGTTGGTCCAATCATCATTGCAAACACCTCATTCACAGCAAACGTTAATAGGAGATTCAGCCCCATCGTAGCAGCTACTATGACCAGCTTGTTTGACGTTGACGCTACCTCTATCTTTCGATGCCCATCTGGAAGGCATGTCAAACAGGAAAAAAAGGAAGCAACAGAAGGATTTGCATTTAACGGCGCAGAGGAAGCATGTTGGATGAAGGTGAATTACGTGAAACTTTTTTGTGACGAGTGCCCTGATGAGTTTTATAGTCTTCAGAGAGGATTAGCAACTGGTCTAGACATGAACAAGACAAACGAAAATACCACGTGCCTCAAATGTCCCTTCGGAGCATCGTGTGAAAATGGAAACATTAAAGCCAAAGAGAACTTCTGGGGTCTGAACATTTCAACAAATCCACCAAGTGCAATTTTTTTTCGTTGTCCTTCGGAGTACTGCAGAAGTCCAAACCATTCAAAGCATTTTGTTTACAATGGATGTCATGGCCGCAGATCAGGCGTACTTTGTGGCAACTGCTCTGATGGATATAGTGAAGTGCTGTATTCGACGTCATGCAGAGAGAAAGAAAACTGTAATGACCACTGGTTTTGGTTGGCGACTGCCATCTACGTTAGTCTCTTTGCAATTTACCTTTTGTTCAAGCCTTCCATTTTTTCAGTGCTGTATAGACAGACTCTGTGGTTTAGGAAACCACAGCAAAGCTTCTACGTACAATCATTACCTCGCGAAGAAGATGACAAGCACGATTCTGGATATCTAAAGATTGTCTTTTACTTTTACCAAGTAGTTAAACTGGTTATGATAAAGTCCCCGGAGAAAGCTTTTCAAATGGTGCCATTCATCCCACCAATAATAGCAATTTTTAATTTCCAGGTAAAGACTTTGGACGGAAGCAGTGGCTGTCCATTACCTGGACTTAGCATTCTTACCAAACAACTGTTTCTGTCTTCACCTTTCCTGGCAACGTTTCTTACCATTGGAGTCATCTATGCCTTCCATCGGGCCGCAAGTAAGACGAGATACATCTCACAGCCATCAATGACATTATACCTAGCTGTTGCTTTGGAAACTCTGTTACTTGGATATGAAAGGGTGGCGGATACAACGCTAAAGCTTGTGCATTGTGTTCCTGTAGGGAAGGATTGGCGTCTTTTTGTAGATGGTAACATTCAGTGTTGGCAGTGGTGGCAGTACCTGATGATTGCCTTTATAGCGGTGTTCATCATTCCCGTCATTCTGGTTCTCTTCTGGGGATCACTTATGCTTGCCAAAGACAAAGTGTCAGGTAAGGAATTCCTGATAGCTTGTGCATTCCCTTTGCCTTGCCTTCTTGTTTGGATCAATCGACACTTTAAGAAGACAGAAGACAACCGTATGCTCTTCAGAAGCAATCTCCAGGAAGCAGAAGAAATACAAAAGGTTCTCTTTGATCCATTCCGTGAGCCATCCAAAGATAATCATGGGACCTTGTACTGGGAAAGTGTTTTGACTGGCAGAAGATTGATCCTGCTGACCATCCATACCTTTGCTACCAATCCTATTGTACGCTTCATCTGCCTGAATGGCGCATGCGTTGTGATTCTTGTCTTTCACCTCGCACTGAGGCCATTTCGCGATCGTATAGCGAACTTCTTTGAAAGCCTATCTCTGATGAGCCTTGTTACCATTTGCACGTTCAGTTTGGCGGAAACGGCCTATTTCTTCGAAGGAACAGTTCCTACAGGACCCAGTCAAACCCTCGTTTATGTTCTGCAGTGGATCGAGATCGGTCTGCTTGGTCTGGTGCCCGCTGCAGTTTGCATGCTTGTCGTGTTTGCTTCGTTATCCCAAGTTTTTCGTTTGCTGTACTACTTCGTCAGATTGCTTGCATATGTAATGCGGAGCATACGCTTCTTTCCAGATTTATGGCCGGGTCGTTTATCGATGTCCCAACAGCTCCTGCTTAATGGAGACTTTGAAGAATTAAAATCTGTCGCATGAACTTAAGACACAACTGTATTTTAATTTTATATGATGATCCTGATGAACAGTTTGGAGAGGCTTATTTTGCCTGGACAAAGAACATTTTTTCCCATCCCTGACTGATAGCAGGCCCTAACAAACAAACAGAAGCACACAGCGAGAACATCTAAGCCAAACGTCGAAAGATATCGTTTTCTGTTTTCTTGGATCGTTTCGAGCTTTTTACGTACTTATTTGGTTAATTTGACACAGTTTAATCTGTTCAGATTTTTTTATTTTGCCCAAAAAATCTTTTGAATTTTTGTCACCATCTCATGACAAATTGACAGATGACAGTGCCCTTACTGTGCGGCTACTACAACCGGGCCAGTTGGGAGAAATCAGACCAATCACGACGCCAATCGAGAACAAAGATATCAAATTTTTTTGTAAACAACAATAACGTTGAAGCAAGCAGACAATGCACGTTCAAAAGAATTTGGCACCGTGACCTCTGATCATGACCGCTCGGGAAACTGCCACGTCTATGCTTGATTGCTTTTGATCCTAAATTTTGAGCAGAACATGTCGAATTCGCAATTGATAGCAAAATTTTTGCCCATAAATAAACTTTAAACAATACTTTTGCGTCAGCAGTACAGCTAATGCCTGAGTTTTTTTTATAACAAAAACTTTATTAACAAATAACCACAGTACAGATTATATATAGTACTTAAAAGAGTTTGTTTGAAGAACAAACCTTTTCCGAAATGAAATTCGGTAACGCAACAAACTTGCTTGTTTCGCTCAACGCACCTAGTATAAACAAACATAGATCTAAAGATAAATAACAACACTTGCGCCCTTTGATTGTTCAATTATAAACGGAGGTTCCCAAACCGTCTTATTCACTAAGTGCTTTTTAAATCAACAGGTGTTTCGTTGATGTATTGATTCTGGCTTCTGCAGCCCTTTCGCAGCCGCGTTCCTTCAATACTGCAAGGACATCCAAATCCTTTATGGGAGCTTTCAGGTCCATTTCAGGGTGGAGCAAGTCTAAAACGTTAAAGGGGCATAGTCACGCTATTTTAGTTCACTTTAAAAAAATAATGGTCTAGTTTTGTTACCAAAGACTATATTACTTCACTGAAACTATTTTCTGTCGTCTGTTGCTACGGATGGCACGGATGGAAATGGATTGCAATTTGAAAAAATTAGGCTAAACTTTTCAAATTCTTTCAGCGTGTTGACATTAAATCGATGTAAAAAGGTCATGGTTTGTTTTCTCTTAATAAATTAAGTTAATATGTTCCTTTTTTTGTTCAAACACAATGTTGGGCATGGATAAAGTTAGCTACCGGTACTTTTAGCACAGTTTTGACCAGAAATCTGCGAAATCCTCGTGACTATACCCCTTTAACTCTTAGCAGCTGGAAATGTCGACGACTATTGCCTTATGTGCCACCCTCTCGATTCAGTCTCACTCGTATTTTCTTGGCAAAATCCATTTCGGAAACATTTACATTTACAATTAGCTTATAGTTTATGTAACGCGTAAAAGCAGTCCGCGAGATTGCAAGCATCAGTCAACACCGCACCGTCTGAAAATGTTAAAAAATCATCATTGAAACTAACCAATGAAAAAATTCGACTATTTCCTGAGAGCTCCGCAGAATTTTATTTTTATTTGGAGATGTATTGTCCAGATCGTTCAACGTTATTAGTCAGTTTATGAAAAGATGCTGCCTTCTTTTGTTCTCAATTAGCGTTGCAATTGGTCACTTTCTTCCAAGTGGCCTGGTTCGAGTAGCCGGACAGTAAAAAGAGGGTAGCAAACAACTGATTCACACATGAAATTTTTTGTTAATCTCAGACAAGGCACATGCTTTGTTTATAATGAAAATTGCCAGTAGCACTTAATGTTGAACATAACTAGTTTGCAGTTCTGAAGTAAATTTAGGTTAGTACAATGGAAACTTAATTTAAAAGTTTATTATTCAATTTTATTATATAGACAAGAGTGTTAAAGTGGAAAACAGATCACTCGTAAAATTCATACGAAACTACATCCGGGACTCGAGTGGCGTATTTTCCATATCCTCACTAGCGAGGATATCGATGACGTCATTTCCCGCTTTTGCACTGCTGTTTGTGTAAAAAATACTCTTGGCTAGTTAATATAAAGAAAATTACACGGTGGCTTAAAGGTATGAATTTGATTTTCTCGTGGCGAAAAACAATGTTTTACAGACGAGCGCAAAATTGTTTACCACTCTAAAATAAAATTCATATCTTGGCGCCACCGTGTAACATCAAACAAGCTGTCAAAGTGGGTAACATTTTAACCACGGAATCTGACAAACTCTAATCACATTCAGCATGTTATTTACACAGAAGGACCCCTGTTTAATCTACTAGTTTATGACAACTGTAGTAACCCATAAATTTGGTTAGTTAACTGAGTTGATAAGTTAAATTTGCCACACCGTAAAGAATATGATTCTAACACTCGAAACTTCAGCTTTTGCATTCTTTATGGTGGAAAGTCTACCTTATCAACTCATTTGATAAATAAGATTTTTGTATTTCACTTCCCAACCAACAGAGCACTAGAGTGTCTTAGAAAGCAATCTCTTTATTCACTTGTTGTAACCACCTTTTCCTGACACTGATTGCAGCTGATCAATTATCCGTCAGTTTGGCTGTGCGCATGAGTTAGCGGTTCTCTTTTTCCTTTCCCTTTCAAACAGATAAGATTAAACTTAAGAAAAATCCCCAATTCCAGGTTGGAAAATTAACCAAAAAATAGAAAGCGCAGTAGGAAAGTCGGAAAAGTATCGTTGGAGAGCTTTATTATAGAGTGGATTTCACCCACAGACTCAGAGTTTCCCCATCCACCTCCCATGTTCCCGAATTGACAACCCTCAGAATGGTTTGTGCTGGTACTGCTGTAGAAGTAAATGTGTATAGTTTTTGGTTTGCAGTCATGCAATCCTGTGGCCCGTAGTGTCAGAGGGAGTTAAACTGAGGTGTCAATCCAGTCAGAAATACAGAAAATTTAACTCGTTTGCGATGCCCAAGAGTATAGCAGCATTGAAAAGAATGACCGCCTTCCTGTCGGAAATTTTGCATCTCTTGTAACTTGCGAAAGGAAATAAGGGTTTTGAACAACCTAGAATACAAGCTTCCTTATCCCGGGGAGGTTGTGCATCTAACAACGCCAAAAAGAAGAAAAATAAATAAATATATAAAGCTAAGAAATACAAAAAAATCCCTCTCAGCTTTATGTAATTCTCCCCCTCCTTTTATCCCGGAAGTGGGACTGGGAGCTGATTTGGTGGTGAGGGCTCAAAAGAACTAAATAGGAGCTCGGATTAGCATATTATTCAACCCTACTTAGACTGGACCTTTTTGGCTTTAATAATAATAATAATAATAATAATAATAATAATAATAATAATAGTAATAATAATAATAATAATAATAATAATAATAATGATGATGATGATGATGATAAGGGAAGAGGATAATATTAAAGGTAATATTTAGATTTAGCCTGGCCTGAAAGCGGACCTCCACTTTTTTTAATTGCTGGAACTTATTCATTTTTAAATTGCCCTGAAAAAAAGAATGAAAAAAATCTTTCCTCACTTCGGGACTCCAACCCGCTGCTGCCGCTGCCGCTAGAGCGCAAGGGGATCACATTAACCGCTGGACTAACCTGCTATGTCGTCGAACATGGTCTTCATTTTAATAGCGGAGCGCGTGCCAGCGGAACACCATAGCTAAGCAAATTTGGTAACCTATCAAGCCAAGAAATTTTGGTAGTGACGTAATAGTCACGTGACAGTCTGTCCGTCTGCACCACAGGGTCACCAATAATATATAGATTTAGCCAAGCCTAAAAGCGGAGCCGCGAAGGAATAAACTGGTGTTCGTTTCTCAAAAATAGTCCTGAAACTTTTCGGTCTGAAATACATTTCGGGGCTTTTTTTGGCTCGTTCGCTTTCGAAAAGTGTTTCTCAAAAAGCCTGAAAGTGTTCCGAATTGTCCTTCAATATTTTTGGGATCTGTTCTGTAAAACCAAGCTCGAAAGGTCGTTCTAGAGGCTGAGCACAGCTTGATTATTTTACTCACGAGCCGTCTAGCTTGGTGTTTGCAATGTTTCCATATCCTGTCATTAACTGTGAAGGCTTGTCAAATCTCCTTGGTTTATTGGCTGTTCGCTTGAATGAACTTGAAACGGCACTCATTTACAAAAACAAAATACAAATTATTCGACTGTTTAAATGGGTTATCTTCATCGCGTTCGGATGTTAACAAATAACAACTGCCGCTAAATAAAAATATTAATCTGGTCAAAAATTTATACTGACATTTCACCGGCATTTTACTGGGATTACCCGAAATAAAGGATCTGGGGAGCTTCGAAGCACTTGTAATAAACTTATCGAAGAAATGTCGCGTAGGTTTTAGCAGCCGCGAAAAAATTCAAGCACTTTGAGGAACACACATTACTTACGGGATAAAATAGCTTTAAACTCAAAACTGCTTCGCTTATATTTCGTTCTCTAACTTGAGACCATCGAGATTGAAAACAAACAAACAAACACCGTCCAAACATTCTTGTTGCATAAGTTTTGCGGCTGCAAATTGTCTGAAATTCGAGCGCTTTAAAAAATGCACCGAACTGTTTTTGGAAGCTTTTCGGGCATAATAGGTTTAAACCGACAACTTCTTTGCTTATAGTTTTTCAAATAACTGTTATATTTCGTTCTCTAACTAGAGACAATCAAGATTCAAAACAAAGAAACGCCAAACACGCTTTAAGTAAATTGTTATTATGCCGGCATAAGTTTTGCGGATGCGAAGTAAGCCTATATAAAGTTAGGCGCTTTGAGGAACGCACAAAACTGTTTCGGAAGCTTTTCGGATAAAATAGCTTTAAACCGACAACTGCTTCGCTTAAAAGATTATTACTATTGAAAACTTCTAGGACAAGAAAATCGACAGTTGCACAAAGAGATGGACCAGACGGTGAAAATTGAAAGCAAAGCTTGTGCAGTTGTCTTGCGGTTGTGCTTAGACCTACTGTTATGAATAAACAAACACAAAATAATGGACAGAGAAATCATTTTTGAAAAACATTTATTCGAAAACCCCTATGTTTATACTTAAATGCAATTCGCGTTACACTTCCAAAATCGTAGGTCGGTCCACGCGAGTGAAATCGGCTCAGCATGGCAAAATATTCAAGAATCTGTCACAAATCTGAGCGCGTTTTCTAATATTTTTTTAAAGTCCAAAGTAAATAACACATTTCTAATGGCATAAATCAAATTTACATTTCAAAACGTAATTTCTTTCATCGTAATACTCGAAATCATGTACCTTAGACCTTTTAAAAACTTCACTTACTCGGTTGTGTTTCAGAACAGGGCAAACTCTCCGCCGTGAAGAAAACAAAGCGATGAAGTCCTTTGAATGCAGCTTTCGTAACTTGAACTTTTCGCCTTCTACCAGTATTCTTTTGAACTTTTTCTTTCCATTTATATATATTAGATGTTTTTTTGTCAAGTATAAAACTTCATTACTCTCGAGCAATCGTTAAATGCTAAAGAAGCTTAAGACGATTTCCGCTCAACGTTCGAGCAGTAAGTGCAAAAATTAAGTTACCAAAAAAATACTTGCAGCACTGTCACATTTCGAGAACAGATAAGAAGAACTTATCGTTACTTTTGCTCCCAAGCTGACCCCGCGAGAGAAAATTGGATTTGAAGTTATCAATATTTCAATTAAAAACACGCTTCATGTCAGTCCAAAACAAAATGGCGCCCGTTTTTAGCATACTTTTACGAGATTTGAAATTAATTTTCTTGAGAATGCTTGAGAATTTCATCGCGGAGTCACTTGGGCAAGTGAGCTAGACTAAGATGTTTCAAATAGCATTTAAAATGTTACCGTGCTATGAGTAGTTTTTTGGTAAATATTTTTTGCACTTATTGCTCGAACGTTGAGCGGAATCCGTCTTAAGCTTTTAAAGAAACCTCTTTTTCAAAAGCGACGATGGTCATGCGATTTCCCGCCAAGAAAAATGCCGGTTGCCCTAAAGCACCGTGCGATTTCCCGCCAAGAAAAGATGGCATTCTCTGCCCCCGTCGGGTTGCCTTGGGACTCCCCTCCCCCTCCCCCTCCCACAGAGTGTGCGGACGGACGGACGGACGGTCACGTGACTATTGCGTCACAACCAAAATTTCTCGGATTGATAGGTTACCATATTTCCTTAGCAATGGAGCTCCGCTGGCGGGCTTTGCCCTCAGGCACCGCTATGAAGTGGCATACTCTTGATATAACCCTCTGCTGTATCCCGTGTTTTTGGCGCGAAATTGCATGGTGACTCGCATTGTAGCAAAACAAGCATAGACAACAAAAGTCAAAAACAAATTTGTTAATGGGAAAAAAGTTCAAAAGAATACTCAGTTGTCGTTTTGGTGGAAGGCAAAAAGTTCAATTTGGGCGAAAAAAATTAGGCGATAAATTTCGGCGAAAAGTTCAAATTTGCCTTGTCGGTTCTGTTGCGAACTCGGTCGGCACACCGCTTGAGTTCGCATCATTTCGCAGCGGTTTCGACGCCAAATGTAGCAGAGCAGAACCATGGTTTTTGCAGCGGTCCGAACACATTTTGCCAGGAAAAATACCAGCATTTACATGTTGATAGGCAGCTTGTCACCAAAAAAGAAATAAGTAGTAAAATTAACCCCCGAGATTAACGCTAACACTCGTGGCCTAGTGGACTATCGCCGGCTTACGACGCCGGCGAGCCGAGTTCGGCTCTCAGCGGGGACATATATTTTTTCTTTCTTTTTTTTTTTTAATTTAACGACTTGAATGAGAGTATTTTCACAAATTAATAAGTGCCAACCAAAAAAACAAACAAACCAAAAAAACAACAACAACAAAACAAAAACAAAACAAAAACAAAAAGGGGGTTCCGCTTTTAGGCTTGGCTAAATCTATATATTACTTGAGCAGCTGATTACTAATTGCGGCTCGGTCGACTAAACAGGCGCTTGTTTTTTCTGGTAAAATGTATTCAGACTGCCGCAAAAACCATGGTTGTGGACAGCAAAAACCGGAAGGCACTAGCTCTGCTATGTTTGAGGTCAGGACTCCGGCCAAATGCTGCGAATCAAGCAATATGTACTTCGACTCGATTGGAAGTTACACGAGTTACTGAGTTGCGATAATTAAGCACGGGTATTTTTCCTGGGAAAATGTTTTCTGATCGTCGCTAAAACCATGGTTGTGGACAGCAAAAAACAGAAGGCAAGCGATGTGCCGACCGAGTTCGCAGCAGATCTCAAGAAAGAGAAAGTCCTCAAAGACAAATATCGGTTCGTAACTTCAACTTGTCGCCTTCCACTTTTACAGAATAGATATTAGCTACTTTTTCTTAATTTTAAAACTGTCCGAACAATCGTTTTCTAAAGCTTTATTTTCCTCCCCACGGTCGTGTCGCCTTGGGACTCTCCTCCACCTTCCCCTGAATCTGTACGGACGTACGCACCCTGACGTCACAACCAAAATTTCTCGCATGCATCGACAGGTCACCACATTTGCTTAGCAATGGTGCTCTGCTGGCGCGCTACGCGCGCGGGCTCCGCTATGACAGTGAAACCACTGGAAAACCGAGCGGTTTATAGATATTATCGTAATCATGAATAAAAAAAAAAGAGTAACTTACCAGTGTTTCAGATTCTTTTTTAGCCGTTTTGGAGGAGATTCGCATCAGAGCGAAAACGATTTTTCCGAGCGATTTCAAATGTTTGGGCTCATGTGCGTCGAAAACTGCAGCCTAGACTAACGTCTCGGCTTTCAGCTATTAACTATAACTGAATTCAACCCGGGAGAGAGTCTGATGTCTTAATTTAAATAAAATAAATTAATTGTTAAAGACTGAAACTCGAGACGTAGTCTAAGCACCAGTTTCCGACTCGCATGAAACGATTACACTCCGCAGGTTAATTAATCATTTTTTTAAACGATTATGATTGTAGTTATAAAACGCTCAAATGTCTGAAAAGACACTAAAACACAGGTAAAGTAATCTTTTTATTCATAGCTTTAAAGTGCTCCGTACCCCGTGATGAAACTTAAAGGACAGACAGTCCTCTATGGTCAGATTCCGCCTTCCTTCCTCCCTTCCCTTGTTCTTAGCCTCTTTGTCTGAATTGGTTCTGTGTTCTGTGTATTTTTTGAAAGAATTAGTTTTAAGTAAACGTCTTTTACCCCAAAACACTTGAAGAATTAGTGTGGAGGTTCCCCTAGAAGGCTTTCAAAACTGTTTTTGTTATCATTATCCTGATTCTGTAGGTTTTAGTCACTTGTCCTTACTTAAAAACAAGCTACAACAAGAAATAAGAAATATAGATTATTCCATTTGTCACGAGGTGGGTAAAGAAAAAATCTAAGACACCAACGGGAATCGAACCTTAGTATGAACTCCTCTGCACCGGTCGGACGCTCTAACCACTGAACTACTGGGAAACTTGTGGTGAATGAGGTTAGATCAACTAGATTTGTTGTGACACTGCATACTGTCAGCAATGTCAAAAGCGCCGTGCTGTGATCTTGAAGAAAGAGATATGGCAAAGCTTAAGCTCGGAAAGAAGTAAGGAAGATGGAATAATTAGTTTGTGGGTAACAATAATTGATTATGCTATAACTGATAACAATATATTTAGGTAATACTATTCATAAAAAAAGTATTGATAATACTCTTTAGATACTATTTTGATAATAGAAATTGAAAATGCTATTTAGAAAATGATCTGTACATATCCTCGGTAATCGTTCATAAGCAAGTCTAAGCCTAATAGTTGATTTCTTCACATGGGCTAATCGACAGTAATTAATTGACCATCGATCAAAACATTTTGCTGCAGCGCTTGTCCACCAAAGTTGGTGTGAAGGCGTCGTCTCGCAATGGATCCAGTCCTACCTGAAAGGCAGGTTACAGCGAGTCTTCGTGCATGGTTCGGTCTCACAGAAGTTCGAGTTGAAGTGGGGAGTCCCCTAAGGTTCATGCTTAGGTCCTCTCCTAGACACTATCTATGCAAGTGAACTCTTCAACGTCATCAAAGAGCATCTTCCGAGCGACAGGGAAACAGAGTCAACACAGCTGTTTGTGCGAAATGAAATGCTTTGTTGCTGTCATAGAACTGAAGCCGAAATCCAGTGAGAGTGGAGACAGTGAGAAAGCTTAGCTACACCGGAATCAGCTGTGAGATGGTAGATCTTAATCAACTGACAAATGTTTGTCCTGTCACTGTGTAATCTTGGCAGTTAAAAACTTTGACTGCACAGTGTATCCATTGACTTCATTTGATGTATGGTTTTACTGATTGGACCAAACGCGCGGATATTTGCTAACAGGTTGCGCAAACAGCAAATAAAACCAGCATACAAAGCATCGAATCATGGATTTTCTTTTTTTCAAACATCAAGTATCCATATTTTCTCAGTCGTTCACCGGAAAATGATTACCTTATTATAGGAAATTAACGCTTGTGTTAATTAAGGTATTTGAAATTAACGCGACTTAAAGTAACGCGAATTGAAGGGAAAATTACTCCCCAATAAAGGAAATTAACGCGAAGGAGGGGGTAAAATTTCAAAATGAGGGAAATTAACGCGATAAACACAAAGAAATACTTTGTGGTCCAACTGGAACAAATTTATTTCAGGACTGAATTTAAAAGTTAGGAACTAAACAGACCTACAGGTGTGTGAGGCAATGTTTTAACGGACAGTGTGCGTTAAATTCTGCCTAAATATAGGAAAGCTGTTGTTTTGTGGGTGTCAATAGTGTCCGGACTGGATCCAGAATTTGGGATTAAATTGATGAAAATTAAGGTCGCGTAACGCGGAAATTAACGCTCACAAAAATTAACGCGACTTAAATTAACCCGAATTATTACAATTCGCGTTAATTTCATGGAGCGTTAATTTCCTATAATAAGGTATTTAACGAGATACTAACCTGTGATGTATTGTAATAGAATACGCTCTGATAGTAAACTTGATGGTTGAACCACAAATAGATTGACAAGAACAACCCATTAGTGGAACGATGATAACAAGTCTTAATATTCAGTGATATATATTGTTCAAAAGATTTAGTTATTAGATATTTGGTCGGGGAGTTCAATACTTACTTACTCCTGTACCCACCCGTGTACTCCGTCTTGTCAGAGAACAGCGCCGGCCCCAATCATCTCGTGCTCCGCCATCGCGATGTACATCCTTGTGAGCTTCTGTTTGCTGTTAAAAGCAGTTTATTTGATGCTTGTTCTTAGAACACACCGAATAGGTAAGTGAGACGTTTATTTTCATGGCTTTGGTTCTGAAGATAGAAGCCAGTATGTTTACTTACATCAAGTTTTGCTTCTTCAGTCTCATATATCATGAGAATCTCTGTAGGTATGATAAACCGCGTACTGGTCAAACCAATGACGAGGTGGACGACTTCCAGATGGATTAATTGATCAACCCCAGGACTGTACTGGCAAAAAATGTCGCAAATAAGTTACGAACTGGGCTACAATACAAAGAAATGACAGACGAAAATATGCTCACTGGTAGATCGATTACGTAATAGTTAGAAAGCCCTTATAAATTAATATAAACAATCAACAGAAAGTTATCCACGATGGTCTCCATGAAGACGATGGGGACTCATTTTAGTTAACCTGCGATCAGGCGTTATTTTTCTCGCGGCGGTGTAGTCAACGGAAAAAGGAACGCCTGATACAATTACTTGTCGAGTCGTCTGTAAAAAGTCCAGAATCTGGACTTTTTTCTGATTGGTCGGGAAACAAAAGGCAGTTTGCACAAATGTTTGCACACTTCGTGCCCGCTTCGCGCCTCTGCTGATTCCCGCCAACGAAGCGACTTCCGGTAAATTGTGATTGGCTCACTCTTATCTGATGGCATCGCTGACACTCTCGTTGACAGACACTTTAATTGGGGGGCGGCAGACGATTCAACAAGTAATTGTATCAGGCTTTCCTTTTTTTTCGCCCGCCCTCCGCCGCGAAAAAAAAGAAAGCCTGATCGCAGGTTACATTTTAGTTTACTGTTTGTTTTGGCCTAGATATATTTTCTCTTTTTTGATCCATATATTGAAATTTTCGCGAACCATATACTCGACTTCTTTTGATAAAAATGGATGAGAAACTACAATGTGTGTGAGATCCGATGACTATCGCGGCCGAGATCTGCACGTCGAGTTGTATACACTGCAACCGTCCATAAAAACGACTCAGTGACGCTGCTCTTCAAGCTATGATTGAGCAGAGCATTTTGGTAATAATATTCATTTATATTTTTCAATATTAAAAGGCGTAAGTTTAACATAGTTTTCAAGATTTCCCTCTCAGGTTTGTTCTTTTACATGGGCAGCTGTAAAAGAAGAGACAAGTCGTTCATTTTCATTCCAACAGTAAACCATAGTGATACGAACATTTTGTGAAAGCAACCGGTGAAATAACATTTTGTTAGCATTGGAGAAAAGTAAAAGAAATATCGGTATATTGGTCTCCGAAAGACCCGGGAACTGGACAACAGTATTGAGATTTGAAAGTAAAATTAACTTTGTGAGTGTAAAACCTTCCCGCGTTCCTTCTGTTCAGATGTGTTAACAAGGTCACGAAAATGAAACTTATTTAATTGTTTTGATTTGCCATTCAACAAATACGTATTCATATGAATTAATATAGTTAGAGTATCAGAGGTAAGGACTCCTCTGAGAAGCCATAAGAGCTTATTAAATAAGGTTGCCCATGTAAATTAATAGCTATAAAATTAGCATGGCGTACACACGGTAATATCAGCACCATATCCTTCTGTTACCTTGGTATTTCAGAAAAATGCGACAGGCTGACTGTGAAACGAATATCTTTGCTTGAAGTAAAGTTACCGCCACATTGTCTACGGAATTTCCTTTCATAAAGACATGCCCAGCAAAAAAGAAAAAAGAAGGCAACTTTCAAGCTCGCTGCAACGAAATAAGGTCTGATTTTCCAAGAATACATCGCCATAAGATTACGAAGGATTATCATCAAGATCATATGGCTCCAGAGTGAAGGCGTTTTTAAGGAGTTTTTAAGGTTTTTAAGGTTATTTCACCCACAGTGCTTTGCGCACACCGAGTGCAATATCCGCCATTTTCTACGCCATCTAAATGTTTTGACAGTGAGGATGTTTTGACAGTGAATTGAAATCCAACTTCATGACCTCACACATCCAACACGTGCAGGTCGGGACTTCCGTTTACCTTCATGGCCTCCATAAATTATTTGCGGTTATAGGCGACCAGTTATTAGTTTGTTGTTTGCAATTTTTCTCGTGAAATTTGTGAGACAACGCCAGGACTCTAAGTAGTTCACCGCTCTCCCTCGCGTGGCGGTACCAAAACAGTCGAGCTTATCGAAGAAGTCATTATTTAAGGACCTTCTTGGTTATCGTATGAGGCAAGTAAAAGATATCCAATAGGATGAAGTGCTGGTCAAGCTTATTCGCCGATATTTTGCTTCATTACAGAGCGCGTTCTTCACGCGCTGAAATGTTTCGGTCTTCAAATGCGTCGAGCAGGCGACTCGCTCTGCAGTGCCCCAAGGGACGCTAAAGCGAAAGCTTCAAGGCAATCGATGGCTAAGAACAACACTTCGATTTTCTCCATAAACTAATCCCTGGAATTGTAGAAAAAGGAGGAGAAAGAATTATAAGGTTTGCGAACAGAAAATTTGTAAATCAGGTGTGCTATTCGTGCAGTCCGCTTAGCTTTTTTCAGGACGTTTTGTTTTCATCGCAATTCGTGTATTTTTAAAGTTAGAATGAATATCCATCCTTCTCGATGATAACAAAGAAAAATCAAGCTATTAATAAAAGAGTTTGTTCTATCTGAAGGGAATGTCAAATGATCTCGCGTTATTTAGCACTAAATGCGGTTCGGCGCGATGATCACAGCGGTGTGATCGAGTGACTTTTAGAAACATTTCTGCCTTAATTCGAAGCATTTGCTTTCTGTGTTTTGTGGCAAAGGAAAGTACCCGCTTTTGAAGACGATGTATAGACAGTAGCAAGAAGTATAGACAGTAGCGGAAGACAGTAGCATAGGTAGAAGACCATACTATGTTACAATAGCTGAAAGATGGTTTACATAACGTGTATAATAATAGCAGCGACTGAAATAGGTAATAGACAACTTGCACGATTTGGTATGATCGCAAAATAGTGTAAGAAAACGTCAGTTCCTTTATTTAGATGACGTTTTAATTTTCCTAGCCTTAAAAGGCCCCACTTTATTCTATGTAAAGCAAGGTGGCGCAAGTTTAGAATCATCCTCAAGCAATATCAAATAAATGATAAGTGCTACACTGAAAAATCCACTGGCAGACATGCGAAGCATGTAATACATGCAAGGAACATATAATAGACGATTACAGTGTTTCGATTATAGTTTAGAATCATCCTCAAGCAATATCACATAAATGATACGCGCTTTTTTCAGTGGACTTATCAGTGTAGCACGTACCATTTATTTGATATTGCTTGAGGATGATTCTAAACTATAATCGAAACAATGAAATACTCTATTATACGTTCCTTGCATGTATTACCTGCTTCGCATGTCTGTCGCAGGAAACATCCTTTGCGCATGTAAGATCATAGGAATTCATCCACGCGCCGTTCCCATCTGTGGCTTGGTAGTTCGGATGGTAGAGCGGTTTAATAGTTACCTGGAGGTCGGGGGTTCGAGTCCCACCTGAGCCACTGAAAATTTTCGTTATTTTTCAGTGTACTATTTCAAGGTGGCGCAAGACAATGTATTTCCTGTTAAAAAATGTAAAAGTTTGAATTCAAACAAGATACAAATAGAAAGAGGTGCGAAAGCTAAAGGAAAAACTTAAGGCTTTGAGAATTAGGCTTGCTGGTCACAGTAGCTGGGATGAAGATCACACGGAATTTGCTCAATACATGTTGTTCACAACTTTTTATTCTCGTATTCTTCAGGTGCCGATGAAGAGGCAGGTGATTGTCTCTTTGTGTCTCATCAAAGAGGACAAGACTCACCTTTATGTGGTTCTTCTGTTGAGCCATGCCAGACTCTTCCACAAGCTCTTCTGATGGTTAGGGACGGAGAAAAGATTTGCCTTGATGGAAGGAACAGTGAAATACATCCATACAGCTGTCGTCCAATGAAAAGTTCAGAGAAAGTAAAAATGGATCTGATAAACAAAAGCATAGTGATACAAGGGTGGTTTTCGAAGGCCCATATTTCCTGCAAACTTAATGGTCTAGCTTTTGAAAACACTACAAATCATGCTCTCAACCTAACTCTCTCACACCTTGTATTCCACAATAATGGAGTAATTCTTCGCAACGTGGGCTGTTCCAATGTTGTTGTAAACAGATGCAGGTTTGTGAGCTGCAGGAAAGCGGTTGTCATAGAACAAGACGAATCTACAATGTGCATGAATTCCACCCTCGCGATCACTGACACTGAATTCATGTACAGCAGAATATCGATCCTTGTCAAATTAAACAATTATTTTACTATAAAGATCTCGAGGTGTACTTTTCAGGGCAAGGTTAGACGGCTTCAAACAAGTTTTCCCGAAATACATTCCACCGGGAACGTGTACATTTTTAATTCAAGAGCCTTGAAAAACAAGATTCATGTATTCGCAGTTATCACCGATTCTATTTTTCGTGAACTTGCCCACGATAATAATGGATTTGCGTTGTCTTTTCTGATCGATGACCCATATAGCACCACAAATGTGACACTACGAAACTGCACGTTTCTAAACAACCGAAATGCTTTGTCTCTGTGTGGTGGGTTTGACGTACAATTGATTCAAGTCACGATTAATTCCTCGTATTTGTACGCAGTCGTAGCCGGTGGACCTCAGAAACGATCACCCAGAGTTGTTGATATAAAGGTGTTCCTAGACCAATGCACTTTAGGGAACAACAGATTTGGCATAGAAATGGCATTCGTCCCTTGCCTTTCGTCGTCCTCGTGTTTACCAAGCAGCCAGTCATTAGTTGTGAAAAACAGCCTTTTTCAAGGAGGAAATGAGACGCAAGGTCCTGCTGAAGCGCTCAGATTTCGGGTGATGGCTAGTAGGCTACTTCTCAGACCGTCTTTTATTGAAGCCAAGATGTTTCTAGAAAACGTCACCTTTCAAGGATTACGCGGCCGTGCAGTTTATGGACTTGTACAAAAAAGTGTAAAAGGGCTCATCTCCGTGAAGAACTGCAAGTTTCAAAACAATTCTGAGTTTTTTTCTCAACTGGATGATCGAGCAATTGTACAAATCGAATTTCCCGACGAGAATCCTCCAAAATGTCTCCAACAAGAACGTAACAAAGGCAAAGAATTTGGGCAAAACAAGACAACTCAGATACCAGTGATATTTGAAGACAGCATCTTCGAAAACAACGTCGGTATCTCAGCCGCTTTGAACTTTTTAAATGGAAACGTTACGTTTAAGAACTGTGCATTTAGGGATAACAAAGCCTTAACTTTGGGAGGGCATGTGTATATGAAACCAGGTTACGGTAGGCTAAAAATCGTCAATAGCACCTTTCTCCATACAGTTTCTAATGATGCAATTTCCAATTCAAAGCAACGTGGAATCTCAGGTAATGGATGCTTTCTGCTTTCTGAGAGCACTGGTCCAATAATCATTACAAACTCCTCATTCACAGCAAACGTCAACAGGAGATTTAGGCCAATCTTAGCAGCTACTAAAACCAGTTGGTTCAATGCAGATGCTACCTCCATCTTTCGATGCCCATCTGGAAGGCAGGTCAAACCAGAGAAAAGGGAAAAACCAGAGGTATTTGCAATCACCCAAGGAAGCAATACATGTCGGATGAAGATGAATTACGTCAGAGTTTTTTGCGAAGAATGTCCTGATAAGTTTTATAGTTTGCAGAAAGGATTGGCAACTGGTCTGGATATCAACAAAAGAACCGCGGGAACCTTGTGCCTGAAATGCCCCTACGGAGCATCGTGTGAAAATGGGAACATCAAGGCTAGCGAGAACTTCTGGGGTTTGAAGGTCCTAACAAATCCACCGAGTCTGAGTTTTTTCCCCTGTCCTTTGGAATACTGCAGCAGTTCAAACCTTTCCAAACATAGCCGTTACAATGGTTGCCATGGTAGTAGGGCAGGTGTACTTTGCGGCAACTGCTCTGATGGATACAGCGAAGCCCTGTATTCGACGTCATGTAGAAAGAAAGAAAACTGTAATGACCACTGGTTTTGGTTTGTGACTGTCATCTACGTCATTGTGTATGCAGTTTACTTTGTTTTCAAGCCTCCCATTTTTTTGGTGTTGTATAGACAGATGTTTTGGTTTAAAAAGGTGCCCATTAGCTCTCAGGTACAATCATTACAACACAAAGAAGATAACGAGCACGATTCTGGATATCTAAAGATTGCCTTCTACTTTTACCAAGTAGTTGAGCTGGTGATGATAAAGTCACCAGAGAAAGCTCTTCACATGGTGCCACTCATCCCACCAGTAATTGCAATTTTTAATTTCCAGGTGAAGACAATAGACGGTACTATTGGCTGTCCGTTTCCTGGCCTCAGTGTTGTTACCAAAGAACTGTTTCTCTGCTCAAAGTTCCTGGCAACATTGCTCTCCATTGGAGTCATCTATGCCTTCCATCGAGCCGCAAGTAAGTCCAGGTATATCTCACAACCATCACTGACATTATACCTGGCTGTTATTTTGGAAACGCTGTTGCTTGGATACGAACGGCTGGCGGATACAACGTTTAAGCTTGTACATTGCGTTCCTTTAGGGAACGATTGGCGTCTTTTTGTAGATGGCAACATTCAGTGTTGGCAGTGGTGGCAGTACCTGATGATCGCCTTCATAGTAGTGTTCATCGTTCCCCTCATCCTGGTTCTCTTCTGGGGCTCACTAATGCTTGCCCAAGACACAGTGTCAGCCAAGAAATTCTTGATAGCTTGTGCATTCCCTTTACCTTGTCTTCTTGTTTGGATCAGTCGGCGACTTAACAAGACAGAAAACAACAGTATGCTCTTCACTGGAGATGTCCAGAATACAGAAGAAATAAAAAAGATTCTCCATGACCCATTCCGTGAGCCATCCGAAGATGAACACGGGACCCTGTACTGGGAAAGCGTTTTGACTGGCAGAAGGTTGATCCTGCTAACCATCCATACCTTTGCTACTGATCCTATAGTACGCTTCGTCTGTCTGAATTGCGCATGCGTTGTGATTCTTGTCCATCACCTTGCACTTAGGCCATTTCGCAACTGCATAGCGAACGTGTTTGAAAGCCTTTCTCTGGTGAGCCTTGTTGCCATTTGCACGTTCAGTTTGGCGGAGGCTGCTTATATTTCCCAGGGAATAGATCCCACAGGACCCGCTGAAAGTCTCTTCCACGCTTTGCAATGGATCGAGATCGGTCTGCTTGGCTTAGTACCTGCCACTGTATGCATTTTTGTTTTGTTTGCTGCGTTATCCCAACTCTTCCGTTTGCTGTATCAGGTCGTAAGATTGCTTTTATATGCAATGCAGTGCAGATGTTTCTTTCGAGACCGATCGATGGATCGTCGTTTATCGACGTCCCAACAGCTCCTGCTTAATTGGGGCTCTGAAGAATTAAACTCTGTTGCACGAAATCACAATACAACATTATTCTAATCTCACATTATGGTCATGATTACACCTTCGAACGTACAAATTAACTGTTACACCAGTAATACAATGAGGGGGGGGGGGGGGGGGCTGAAAGAGTCCCCTTTGGTTTTTGCTGTCGTGCTATGTTTCTAAAAAAAATTACCTTTATTAGATAGCTTTTGATGTGCTCTACAACGCTATGGCTTGTGGCGCTGCTGGGGGCCTATGGCGTCATCCAACATGGCTGGCAAGATGGCTACTATCTTGGTTTTTACTCAAAATTAGCGATTATCAGGAAACGGTAAAACTGAAATTTTTTTGCCAGACTTGTAGAAGATGATATATATTAAACTCTGCTACTTTTTTGTAGATTTTTAAAATCCAAAATGGTGACGGTACTTTCATGTCATATCTTGTAACCATCGCAACCGATTTTTGTTTTGTGCAAACCTTGCATCCTTTGTATCAGAAGCCTACAGCTACTAAAAACTGCAGGGACATAAATCTTTTTGTTTTGTTTTGAAAACCCACATTTTAATTTTTTTCAAAAAAGGTATGTTTTTCTTCGTCTTTTTATAAAACCACCCTTATCTTGCAAAACCCAAGTTTTTCTTTGTTTTGAAAACCCAGGATTTTTAATAAAACCCCAGGTTTTTTTTCAAAAACCCAAGTTTTTCTTTGAAACTCAGGTTTCTTTGAGAAAAACTCAGGTTTTTTGTTCTATAAGACCCAAGTTTTCTTTTCTCAGTTGAAAACCCAGCTTTTTTCGTGGGGGCCTGTCTTCGCGGGGCAAATCCAAACTGTGGGGATATTCTTGAGGTAAATTAAAATTAGTGTCTCTGCGCTTGAAAAAGAAAATGGGGGAAAAAATCCTCAGACGTTTCGAGACTGCTGTCTCTTCTTCAGTGAGAAATAATGCGGTTAAGCAGTAACGCCCGTCGGTTAATTTTGAAAGTCAAAAATGTATCTACGACACGCGCGCGCGCTAATAAGTAACAATCACAGAAATGCAAAGTCAATGTTCATTCCATTTGGTTGTAAAGTCTTGTGACGGAAGATCAATCTTGCTTCCATGCTGCGTCGCACCATCGTTGTCCTGAACCCCGCACAGATTACGGACACTAGCATATCGCCCACACTGTGTCCTGGGGACGAGAAATGTTTCCCAACAGGGAGGTCAGTATTCGCGCCAACTGATCGTATGTGCTCACGGAATCTGTCGCCGAGGCGTCTCCCAGTTTCCCCGATGTAGAACTTGGAACATTTGCGGCACGAAAGGACGTAAATCAAATTACTGGTAGTGCAAGTGAACTTGTCCCCGAATCTGAGTTGACCAAACTGTGCCTTTGATGCACCGCTGACCCTGAATCTCTGATTGATGTATTAAAACAAGATGGCGGTCGTGATGAAAGTGGCTTTATCTGTTGTCTCGCTCCTTTTATGCCTTCCAAATGGTATGAGCATAGGTAAAAAGGGTGACGGGCCTGCGCGGCTCCCACGCGCGTGTTTTAGCCTTTTAAAATGGCTTAAAATTTAAGCCAGAGTCACAGGCGCGTGTGTTTTAGCCTTTCTAGAGTTTTGCTCTCACGAGTATATCTTTGAGGGAACGCCCTCTTTTGTACGATATTAGGGGCGGTTCCTTGAAAATGTCGTTTAGCAATGGTTGCTGTGTTATGAAACGCCAGCTGTTCATGAGTATTGGTTTTACGTTAGGCACTGCTGGGTGATATTGCGTTGCAAAGGGCAAGATTTTCTTTTTTTGTTTTTGTTTTTGTCGGAGGGCTTGATTCCTCAGTCTTTAAAAGTAACTTCCGATAAAGTTTTCTGGGTATCTTCTCTCAAGAAGATGTGTTTTGAAGTTTGTGACGCTCTCTTCAAATAATGTTTTAGAAGAGTTAGTTCTGAGTAGTCTTTGAGCCTCTCCTTTGATGAAGCCTCTTTTCACTCCTGATGGATGGCAGGTTGAAAAAATGGGTGTACTGAAATGTCTCAGTGGGCTTAAAATGGGTGCATACATCTAACACCGAGTCACTGGAAGGCACTCCACTTGGAAGGCATAAAATGAGCCAGACAACAGATAAAGCCACTTTCATCACGACCGCCATCTTGTTTTAATAGCGGAGCTAGCGCGCTAGCGCGTCAGCGGAGCTCTTTTGCTAAGGAAATTTGGTAATCTATCAAGCCAAAAAATTTTGGTAGTGACGTAGTAGTCACGTGACCGTCCGTCCGTACATCCGTACGTCCGTCCGTCCGCACCACAGGCCTACCAATATACTTCCTACACTGGATATAACCCTGTGCTGAATCCCGTGTGTTTTCGGCGCGAAATCGCATGTTGACCCGCGTTGTAGCAAAACAAGCAAAGAAAACCAAAGTCAAAACAAATTTGTTAATGGAAAAAAAAGTTCAAAAGAACACTCAGTTGTCTTTTTGGTGGAAGGGGAAAAGTTCAATCTAGGCGAAAGAAATTCGGCGATAAAGTTCAGGCAAAAAGTTCAAATTTGCCTCGTCGGTTCTGTTCAAACTCGGTCGGCACACCGCTTGAGTTCGCAGCTTTTCGCAGCGGTTTCGACGCCAAATATAGCAGAGCTAGTGCTTTTTGGTTTTTTCTGTCCACAACCATGGTTTGTACGGCGTTTCGAACACATTTTGCCAGGAAAACACCAGCATTTTCATGCTGATAGGCAGCTTGTCACGAAGAAAGAACAAGTATTAAAATAAACTGATCAAAAATTTCAAACGCCCATGGCCTAGTGGACTAGTTACCGGCATGTGACGCCGACGAGCCGGGTTCGACACTCAGCCGGAACAAGAATTTTTTTCTTTTTTTTCTTTGTTTTTTTTTTTTTTAAATAAAACGACTTGGATGAGAGTATTTTCACAAATTAATAACTGCCAGCAAAAACAAAACAAAAGGAAAAAACAGACAAAACAAAAAGGGGGGCTCCGCTTTTAGGCTTGGCTAAATCTATATATTACACCAATCAGGGATTCAGGGTCAGCGGTGCATCAAAGGCACAGTTTGGATTTGCCCCGCGAAGACAGGCCCCCACCAAAAAAAGCTGGGTTTTCAACTAAGAAAAGAAAACTTGGGTCTTATAGAACAAAAAACCTGAGTTTTTCTCAAAGAAACCTGAGTTTCAAAGAAAAACTTGGGTTTTTGAAAAAAACCTGGGGTTTTATTAAAAATCCTGGGTTTTTAAAACAAAGAAAAACTTAAGTTTTTATTTAAAACATCTGAGTTTTTCCAAAAAATACCTGAGTTTTCAAAGCAAAGAAAAACTTGGGTTTTGCAAGATAAGGGTGGTTTTATAAAAAAGACGAAGAAAGACATACCTTTTTTAAAAAAATTAAAATGTGGGTTTTCAAAACAAAACAAAAAGACTTATGTCCCTTATGGGCCACGGTAGCTTTCGGCATTTTACTCCTCTTGCCAAGTTTTTTCAGATGACGTGAGTCTTATTTCAAATTTGAAATTCAATTGAACTCGTTTTGTGGCGTCATCCGTTATGACGTCACAATTTGACCTTTTAAGTCACTCTCATGCTTAAAATAAATTGGACGACAACTCAAACTTTTCTACAAGTTTGGTAAAGAAATATGAAAAAGAAGCAAAATCAGTCTAAATGCAACATTGTGGGTGTGTGTGTGTGTGTGTGGGAGGGGGGACCAGAAATATCAAGAGTCCGACGACCGAAGCGAAATTTCATGTTTCATTTTATTTCACCGAAAATACCATTTTGATAAACTATTTTCAAAATTCATATTTAAAAGTTCCTCCGCTTTTTGGTTTTTCCAAAAAGTTAGAAAAGTTCGAAAGCTCGCTTGCACCCCCACCGGAAACGAGGGAAATCAGGCAGCCCTAGCAAGCTCGTACGCAACCATGGAAATCGTTCCCGTTTTATCATTCGGCCCATAAGTACATCATTTTCCCCTCTATCTAAGAGGTAAAAATCAGGTAGGAATTTTTATTTCTAGTCTGCTTGTTTACCTGTTGAAGATACTAACCCTGAAGGGTTCAAAGTTTTGGTCAACTTCAGAGGCCTATAACTGACCTGGCATATACTTTTCAGACCCAAAAAAGACATCAAATGTAAGCACATTTAGTCTTTCTTACGATCTGAAAGTGTCGTTTTTGGCTCGCTAACAGCGACGCGTTGAGAATAAAAAGTGTGCAGGATAGTTTGAGCATTTCGCTGTCACGCGAGCCACATCGGTTCCACTATAAAGCAGTCATAAAACAAGGTTTCACTAGCTCATTGTTTTGAATACGTTAATAAATTAAAAATATATACTTTTCACTAAGAGGTAACCATGTTACTGTGGCTTTGGGGCAGCATTATCGACTTTTCTACAATAATAATAATAATAATAATAATAATACTTTATTTGTACAGCGCTATTTCTATCGCTATCCAATAGCGCTTAACAAGTTGTTTAAAATTACACATCTATATAAAAACGTTACAATATGTATACAGCTATTTCAATTAACGTTGTCGGATCAAAGCTCAAAGCTAAAAGCCAGGACCGCAAGGTTATGTGGGATTTTTTATAAATAAACCCATCAAAACCAGCCATGCCTCACCCGTTCAGTGAGGACCTACGATGGCGAGCCATTTGGATGAAGGAAATCTTGGGATATGAAGTGGATGAAGTGGCAGCGGTTTTGCAAATGTGCCCAAGAACTATCGAGCGTTATGTGTCGAAAGTGTTAAATTACGTTAAGCGGCCTTCACACGTCAAACTAATGTTGGCCAACTCGTGTTGTCAAACTCAAATTGGTGTGTGTGAACGACACAACAACATGTTGGCAACAAGTTGGCGAGAATAGAGACAAGTTCTATTTGTCGCCAACAGTTTGCTAACAAGTTGTTGTGTCGTTCACACACACCAATTTGAGTTTGCCAACACGAGTTGGCCAACATTAGCTTGACGTGTGAAGGTCGCTTTACAGTCAAAGCGAACACAATTGGAAGACCCATAAACAGTGTGGCCATGCACCCGCACGTGGCATTTTTGATTTTTGAAGCAGTGCTAGAACACCCTGAAAAGACGCTTTCAGAAGTGGCTCATGATGTTTATTCCCAAACGGGATCGGAGTTGGCATTGGCAAGCATTTTCTACTATCTGAGACGAAATCGTTTTAGTCGAAAAAAGGTTTGTTTGTATTTAAGTGCTTTTGAATTGGTTTTCACGACTTACGAAACATTCATATAACCTGAAATTTACTCTGTTCTCTTCATAGCTCAACAAAATTGCACTTCAAAGGTCTGAAGAAGCAAGAGTTGTGTTCCGAGCAAATATTTGCACGTTGAATTCTGAAATGTTTGTGTTTATAGATGAAAGCGGATTCGTGAGTGTTCATTTCTTATTTGGTTTGTTCAGTTAAAATTTGTTCTAGAATTCCAAATCCAAAATTGATTGTTGTGTCATGATTATAGGAGAAAAGAATTTCCCGAGCCTCTGGACGCAGCCTCATTGGAAAAAGAGCAATGGTAAAAAAAGTTCTTTCAAAACTGGGGTCCACGTATTACTGCCATTCCCGTCCTTTGTACTGAGGGGATCATAGACCTTGGTATTTACGAGGGAAATGTTAATGCCGCGACGTTTCTGGATTTTGTGACGCATAACCTTTGTCCTAATTTGCTTCCATTTAATGGATTGAATCCGCGATCGGTGGTAATATTAGGTAAGGAAGGTTTCAAAGTGTTGTTTAAATTAAAATCCAAAACGAAGAGGCGTATTAGTTCTCTGACTCTAACATGTTTCAGTTTGCGTTCATGAATTTTTGTTTTTGTGATTCTTATAGATAATGCGGCGATTCACCACTCGCAGGCAGCTATGGACGCTATTCACGCGACTGGAGCTATGATTATCTTCTTGCCACCATATAGCCCCGATTTTATGCCATTAGAAGAGCTTTTCGCGCAAGCTAAAAATTGGATCAGAGAAAATGATGCAGCGTGGCAATTTTGCTGTGATCCTGAATTGATGGTTGAAGAGGCGTTCCTTCAAGTTACAGACGAAGAAGTCAGAAACTATATTCAGCACTCGGAATATTTTTAATGAAACACATTCATTTGACATTTTCCAGTTACAATAAATCAGAGTTCGTTCAGCTCTGTTAGTAGCTTTTCTTTTTGGCTCAGCAATTCGTCTTGGGAGAGTACGCCGTCATCTTGTAACTCCTTCAAGTCTTTTAACTGCTTTAAGATTGAACTTCGAATTCGGATCTACAAAAACAAAAGGGCACAAGAACGTGAATTTCAATAAAACATGTTTACATGCACAACATTACTAACATGGGCTATTTTTATGTTATTTACGTACCTTACTCTCAGCGCTACTTGTGGATTGCTCAGGCTCACGATCGCGGCTTGTATTTGATAGTTTGTCTCCACACTTTTTCGACCTCCCTGAAAAAATGCCAAGTCTGGTGGTTCTTCTTCACTGTCATGAGTCCCATTGACCTGTGCAACAACAACAACAACAAAAAACAGTGAGTTGTATTCAGATACTGAGTTAATTATTTTATTTCACTGCTGTACGATTTTTCGACATAGGTTATTTTTAATTTTCAACCGGGTAAAATCTTGAATAGCAACACAATTAAAGATGTATGCACGTGGAGTCCGTGAGTTAAATGCTAATTCACATGGCGCGTAGTTTGAAAAGAAAAATAGTGAAGAACACGATTTTCACAAAGTTTCGAATAAGAAATTGAGACAAATAATGAAATACTTTTAAAACTAGCCGAACATCTTATTCTTCCCACTGAGAATGTTTAACAGACGGGAAATTTAAAGTTCCTTACCAACATCCTGGCCCAACATCGCAGCTTAAAGTCTGGAAATTTATGATTCTGCCGCAATCTTGACAGGCGTGCTTCAAAGCTAGACCGATCATCTTCCTCATCATCCGTCATATTCTGAGAACTAGGCCCGGGGTTAGCTAGACAAAACAAGAAATTGTAAAAACAGCTTCCTAAATATCGGCAAACGGATGTGCCTGATTTCCAACCTTCTTTTCGAGTAATTAAGCCGAGATCAAACAGATGGTGTTCATCCCAATATTAATTTACCTTTTCTCTTCTTCCCCAGTGTTTGAGCCGGTGAGTTTTCTGTTTTCGATACATGGGGATCCACCCACAAGGTAACCATACCCCTCTTCTCCAACGACAGCGCCTCTGCAAGTTGAACCTCCGAAGTTATTGAGTACTTCATATTTCCTTCTCCGATGTAGCCGAAGCTAAATTTACAATCATTTGCTGGCTTGATTTCCTCCTTGCATCTCTCCAATAAGTATGCTTTTAGTCTAGCTACACTGTTACTCACAGGAACGTTTCGAATGCGATACGAATCTTGCGAGGTTTTCTTTTCTGCCTTCAACACACGCAGGCAAACGTCTACCGTGTTTTCTACCATGTCTTCCATGTTGTCACGCCTCACGATGAATTTTAAACCGACTACCCGTGTTACCTTTCGGTCTTGTCTTTAAGCTTTAGCTTTGATCCGACAACGTACTCGGGACTGGGAACTAGGTGTTCTCGCTTGGGGAGCGTGAAAGGAAAGGAATCCCGCGGGAATGAAGAATGTCAACGTCATTGCAACAATTCTAATCCTTGAACGTTTCCGAATTTTTTTTTTGGGGGGGGGGGGGAGAAGGAATACAAATTTTAACACTAAACGCTAGGTCCTCTTTTCATTACGCTTTACAAAAAAATAAAAAAAGCTGGAAATTAACTTCCCCAAGTAGAAAGGTACCAACTCTCTTTAGAATAAATAAATGCGAACGCCGTGGTAAAATTTTGGAGATTACATTATGAAAAAAGTACATGATGTCCCTTAAGCTTTCCTGATTAGGTTATGCACACGCACTCTAAAAATCTTCTTTCCGGTATCAGTGTACGGACATCAGTGGCGAGCTCAGGGGGTCTTCTACTGCTGTTCATGTTACAAATAATAAAGCAACAGGCGTATAAACGTCCCCACCCACTCAGCCAGCCTCAGAACCCTCTTCCCCCCTCCACACACATTCGCACACAAACACACATATAGCAACCCTCTCAGGCATATATTGGCATATATTGTCTTCTTCTTGTGTCAATGAATGTACTAGCCAGGATTGGATCTACTAATTGGGGGAAAATCTGTTGTTTGCAGAAAACTAGATTGAAAGCTATTTTCCCTGAGAAATGGCAATCTGTGAAAGATGTACACATATAAACATTGGACTGGAGCCAGTGAAAGCTACTGGCAGAGAGGGAAGGGGGACGAAAGGACATCATGGTCATCGCACAGTTTCTTGGTGAACCGCGAGGTTTCACTTTTTTCGTTATTGTAAAATGTGGTCTGCTTTGTTGTTAACCGAGGAAACTCCATTTAAGGGCTTTTTTCCTTCCTGTTTCGAGGGAGCGGGGGCCGGTGGCTTGTTGGATTGGATGTTTTATCAATGACACGCAAAACTTCAGTTTTCATTACTTTTCATTAAATCTGAAAACATCTTCCCAAATCGCTTGGTCACATCTAAAAATCCGAATAGGCCATTTTCGAGTTGTCTTGTTCCTATTTTCAAAGCGAGTCTTGGTGCACAGTCTTTCATGTGAAAATGACTTTTCATTCACTTGCAAATAGAACTCAATTTTTTACGAAAGGTATACACCTGGCCTTGCTTTGAAAAAGAGGCAAAAGACAACTCGGAAATGGCACGAACGAAAAAAGAGAAAAAAGAAAAAAAAAGAGAAGGAGAAGAAAAACAAAGAAGAAAGAAAAAGAAGAAAAAGAGATGCCTGCATCTATGATGAGAATCATAAAATAATCAGGCCTGAACGGGACCTTGCAATGTTGTCGAACCGGTAAGAGCAATGATCCGACGAACAAAAATGTAATAACTTCAATTTCTCCTACTTTCTTACACGCTCAGTGGAGTTACGACGGATATAAGAGGAAAGGGTTTCATAGAAGACTTTCGATAATCGAAGTCAAAAGGCCGGCCCGCTTTGAAATTTTCGCAAGTTGCGATGAAACCATATGCGTGCTGGCAGTGTTCATCACACTGTAAATCCACAAGCACGTAGTATGCTACGAAATTCACTAAAATATCGTCTGCATAAACAATTACCGGTCTGGCCGCAAATTGAACGAATTATTCACGATACCAAAACAGTGGGAAGTCGGCTAACTCTAAACAGCACTTTTAATATAAGAAGTGAAGGACTCAACAAAAAAGGGGGTCTTGACGGGGAGCGGGGAATTGCTGTGACGATGACGGCTACATTTCTAGGCATACGACCTTACACCGTCAGGTTGAGCACATCCAAAAAGTCTTTGGTACTTCTGTAATAGAGGAAGATAAAATGTCTACGGAAACATCTACTAGTTAAGCTCACGTTTTAACCAGTGGAAGCCCTTTATTATCATCATGATCATTCAACGGAAAACATTTTGCAATGTCATTTCTTTCCAGAAAAACCGTACAAAATAAACTCAAAACTGGAAACTGGTTTTATTTAAAATTATACACTAGCCGCCATTTTCTGGGGGATCTTTTACGCTCAAAAGCTATTTTTTATTATTGAGCAAAGAATAGAAATGACGTCATATCACGCTACCTTGCGTAAAAGTGGCGGGAAAACCACCGGAGCGAAACATGTTTTTGAAGTTGAGTTGTGTGCAAGGCTTTTGCTGGATGGAAATTCCCCGGTTGGATCTTTATTTACCGGCTGTTTTTCGGCGAATTCAACAGTTTACCGGTATGCGACAACTGCAGACTGCAGACTGAAGACTGCAGACCGCAGACTGCAGACCGCAGACTGCAGACCGCAGACCGCAGACTGCAGACTGGAAAAAGATCCTTACATCACAGTGACATCACGAATAATATTCCCCACGCATGTTTCAAACAACAATACATGCATGCATGTACTAAACTTCCCACCAATTACGTTTCAGCTTTTACCTGACACCTTTTATAGGCACTTACGACTACGTGAGGTCTTTGACAGCTGAAGCAAACGAACATTCAGATCGTCTAATCTCTGTTTGTGGCGATAGTCACTGAACGATTGGTCAAGAGTTGGGCAGCTCCATTGTTTTCTGAAGACAAAGTTCATAGTGGTCGACCACCCGTCCTAAAAAGCCGATGGGCGTGAGGTATACTAGACACGTTTTCACAAATGGTTCAGGGTCATTCAGGCTGTCCTTTAGATGGTTAATTTAAGGAATTGCATAATTTACCTCAGATGAGAAAACATTCGTTCCATCGATCACAGGTCCAATCCCGTATATGGGAGTCCTGTCATCGGGTGTTGACGAAATGTAACTCAAAATCATCCTTTTACTCTAAACTTTATTGGGCCTTATACACGTGTATTTTTCAATCAAAGTATTACAGCGGTTACCACCGGTGAGCGATTTTAATCTCGGTCAAAACTGAGTTTTGGTGGACGTCAATCTTACTGTTTCCATGGTTTTCCCGTGCATCACCATTCTGGAGAAACAACCAGTTCAATCGCCGATGGTGAGTTTTCTTTCTAAGTTAGCCTTGAAAATATATTGTAAACAGACGGAATAAGTCAGTAATAGAGCAGAAGGGTTTTTTAACTTTAATGATTCTTTTCTTCCAGATCGATAGTGTGTCGTGTCGGAGTGCGGCATTTCGTACGTGAAGCGTGACTATTTGCACTTGTTTACCGTGCACACCTCCCCGACTCAGTAGATTTTGTCATGTCCGCGCTTTTGTGCGAATTGTCCAATGAGAAGAGAACAGCGAGACGAGGTTAGAATTTTTGCATATATTCGTGCGCAGAGGTCAGCGGACGAATACCGACATTTGATTTTTTGTGCAAGAAGCTAAAAATGTTGCCGTTTTATGGTGACAAACTTTGGAAGAGCTGGATGTTTTTTACTATGAATTTATTCTGGTTTGAGGAAATTGTGAGTGGAAATGGAGCATTTCAAGAAATATAGCTCATGTAAGGAACAGAAGTATGCTTTTGTGCGGGTGAAATGTACAACCTTGCATAATATTATAATACTAATTGGAAGGATAAATGAGAAAGACGCTTATTCTCGCTCGGAGAGTGAACCTTTGCCCCAGATAGCAAGTAAGTAAGATATAAACAAAGAAACACTGTTAATTTCATAGAATTTTATTGATTTACAGTCATAACTGTAGCTTTGGTTGCCTGTGATATTTCGGGTAACAAAAATAGCCTGCCTCAGGGCCAGAGTTATACCGAAAGAAAAAACGGCTCCTAAAATAAAAATTTGTAAATGACATAAGTGGCAAATATATCACTCAAAATGTTACATTTAATGACATATTCGTATAGGTTAACAGATATGCAATAAGGCGGTTGATATTATATGAAATCAACGTTCATTCCGTCGGTCTAGGCCGTCTAGTGACAGAGTCTTCCCTCTATCTATTAGGTAAGCTTCTCTTGCTTAACGGCGTGACGTACTAAATGTGGGCTGTAATTCGAGGGAATAACTTAAATGTCTGTGATGGAGTGCTCAAAAAATAATTAAAGGTCAAATAAAGCAAAATTTCGACATTGTTTGGTTTCAATCCGATTTACTTGTTATGTGTTGATTAGGTATCAAATAAACATATTCTGAAGTTTCAAGTCAATTGGACTTAGGATCGCAGAGATAATGAACGTGAAAAGTGCTACTTTTTGGCCTTCGTTGTCGTAGAGTGGTCGGGAAAGTTGTCGGAAAATTGTCGGAAATAACACTAGTGACGTCACTGTAGGCGAGCTCGAAAATTTCGGCGATTCGAAGAGTGAGGACTTGAGCGGAAAATCATGTTGTTTAGGGTTAGGGTTAGGATTAGGGTTAGGGTTTTTCGAGCTTCTGGAGGTTGTTTTGAGCGATAAGTTACAGCGGTATAAACCATCCATGTCCGCCGAAGAACGGAGCAACTTCACACGGGGATTCCAATTGGGTGTTCAGCATTTGCACAAAGTAGAAATTTAGAAATTAAAATTTTTTCACTGTTTTCTGGGATCTTTTCCGAGGTTAAGAATATTTAAAATCGACGTTTCGATCAGTTTCACTGATCTTCTTCAGGCTGTTGTTAAAAATGACAATATGGCGGATTGTTTCTCATGTTCAGCTTGGTAACCGCACCAATAAATCGTGACTATTATACGACGTATATGAAAAAAGGGCGGGAAAATGTAACGAGGCCTGTGAAAGTGCTTAACAGTTTTGACCACGTTGAAACATGGAAATCAATCCTGAACTCCTTCTTCGATCGTGAGAGAGACTGTAATAGTCAGTGAAATATCACAAATGTAAAATTACTTGACAGGCCTCGTTACATTTTCCCGCCCTTTTTTCATATACGTCGTATAATAGTCACGATTTATTGGTGCGGTTACCAAGCTGAACATGAGAAACAATCCGCCATATTGTCATTTTTAACAACAGCCTGAAGAAGATCAGTGAAACTGATCGAAACGTCGATTTTAAATATTCTTAACCTCGGAAAAGATCCCAGAAAACAGTGAAAAAATTTTAATTTCTT
Organism: Siderastrea siderea; assembly: GCA_964030785.1. NCBI lineage: Eukaryota > Metazoa > Cnidaria > Anthozoa > Scleractinia > Rhizangiidae > Siderastrea > Siderastrea siderea. The sequence goes on from OZ034973.1 coordinate 26,163,425, forward strand.
AAGATGAGAGGTGAAAGTTTCAGAAATAGGATTAGAAATTTAGAGGTAAGAATTTTGCATTTTGTTTAATATACCTATGACTCGCGTGTATCTTCCGATGGTTGTTCGCTTTTGCAGTTAGTTTATTTGACAATTATAAGTCATAGCAGTTGCTAAGCATTAACAATACCCTCGGGCCTTTGGCGCTTAACCTTAGGCTAAAATATATACAAACGTAAATTTCGAGTGCTGAATAATATTTTTCAGACACTAAAATATTTCCTTTTTATTGCTTTCATACAGCGGCTGCAGGCCCTTCCTAAGTCTCTCACAAGCCACTGGCACTCAAGACAACCAACAACATAAACCCAGATTTAATAAACTGGCCTAGTTGCTAAGTGTTGTGGCTTTTCACTGGCAAGCCGGCAGAAGCTCCAGGCTGTTCCACGTTCATGCTTTTTAGGGGAGGCAGAAACGACATCATATCAAGACGAACATGCCCCTAAGTTTATGACAGGCACCCCTTGTACAGCTGCTATCTAAATACTTTCAGGAGGGGGGAATGGTTGACCCATAAAAACTGAAGGAATTGTTGTTTGAAACAACAAAAAAAAACTTCTTTTGTGGGTGTCACATATGTTCATTGTCACTCCAAGAAGTACTCACACCTCTTGAAAAGTTGTTCCTGCCAGCATGAATTTCTGACATTATAGTACGTTAAAACCCTAGAAAGTATCAAAACACGTTGACAATGGTCATTTATCATTCAAACACCCTAAGTGGTACCAAAGCATGAATTGTGGTCACGGTGACCCCTTCACTACACTATGGGAGCCCCTCCCCTCTCACCTCCTAGGTTAAGTACCACTCTGTTGAAATTGAACAAAATAAAAAGTTAAGAAACCTTTCAAAGAATAGTACAACTGTCAACCAAATATGATGTTAATATTATCTATTAAGACTGCCAGGCTGTTAATGGACATATTCAAAGCCCTTACAGTTTCCACTTTTACTTGGGAAGCTCTTTCTAAATTTTTAAAACCAAACAAGATGGAATGGCTATAGGGATTTGTCGTCCCAGCTTCATACGTATCCAGTGAGTGTATTGCCTATAAGCAACATTACTGTATACATGTTCTGAGAAAGAAAGAGGAAACAACAGACTCATAAGAAAAATACACAGATGAGTAAAAGGTAGCTCATCAGTAAAGGGATTAAATAAATATGTCAACTACAAAAATAAATCTGTATTAAATAAATAAACAGGTCAGCTAACCAGTAACAACAGTAGAAAAACTATATTGACTCGATTTCACAGTCTTAGAAATCATGAAATCACATTTGATTTGTTTAAGCTAGAATTTTAGAGTTTGTTTTTGCTTTTAACTAGCAATTATATGACTTATATGTTGAACTGGTAGTACAACTGATTGTAAACCCAATACTTGTGAAACCATCAAGGGAGTGATAAAGTGCACAAGGTTGCTAAGAACTTAACAATGTATACTGTTTATGTAATCATGTTCATTCATATAATTAGGGTTTTCGTAATTGTCATTTCGTTATTGTTCCTTGATCGTTTACCAATTTTACGTCACCTTTTGTCAAATATCTTAGAATTTAGCACACAACCTCATTAGCATTGCAACATTTTGATTCTCATCATGTATTAATGAAGGATCTTTTCTCATGAACGCAATTTATAGGTTATTCATTTTCGGACCAAAATATGTAATTTTCCCTCCCCACTGGTCCGCTGGTTCCTCCCCTGCTCCCAGAGGTTTTTCTTTCTCTTTTCCCAAACAAAATTCAACCACAAAGCAGCTCTCGGTGTGCCCACTGTCAGACCAAACATGTAATTTTCCCTATCCATTTTTAGAACTCACAAAACATAACTGTCAACCCCGAATCAATTACCATTTTCAGACCTGACTTTTAAGTCAACAACCATTTTCAGACCAAAATGGCTTTAAAACCATGCCCATTTGGGTTGCACCAATCTATACATGGAGTTTGTTCTCTGCCGCCACCCCCCCCCAAGGAAAAGAGCCCAAAGCAAAACTACATTAATATGTACGTACTCCGGTCTTCATTTTCAAAATACTGATTATAATCTGTCTCAATGACAGCTGGATTTTTGCATACAGAAGTAAATTCTCTTCATCTGTCTCTAGGACATTAGACTAGCAGGTGGTATCTTAAAAGTTATCACAGGATTTGGGGATTGCACTACAGCAAAACACTTTCTCGCCCAGCTGGCTGGCATTGGTACACAGTTGCCAAAATTTAAATGCACCTAAATTCTGAGCCCAAGATTGTATACGTGCAAAACAACAAACGAACACAGTCACTAGTAACACTTTGCGATGTAGACAGATACATTCAACAAGATTCAAATACATTCAACAAGAACTGTAACCTCTGTTTTCGGCTATGTTCAAAATTTGAGCTGGGTTTCCTGCCGCTGTTGCCGTGAGGATGAAAACCGTACTCACACAGGAACTATAACGGATACATGCATAAGAAGCTTTGCTTTACTCTACTCAGACTAGTTAGTAAGGGATAACCGACAAACATCGATCATGATAAATGTACAAAAGGGATGCAAGGAACAACAAAAATGCCTCAATTGCAGTGGTAACGCATTTATTAACAATCATACGGCGAACTTTCACAGTGTAATGAATAAATAAGCTTAAACGCTCACCAGTAAACTTTACCAATTCGCTCGTTTACTTTCGAAGCCACTGCTGTCGGTCGAATATCATCTGAGATTTCGCAGTCCGATTCTGTGGCAATTAGTTCAAACTGGTATGGCTCTACGTTAAATGCCACAGGTTTGAGCTCCTCGGCCATTTTCAACGCAAAGAAAACAGGTGAAAACAGAAAATTTTCCAAAAAATTAGAACAATACTCTTCAATACTCGGTTTTGGATCTTGAGCTATCTTTTGCTGCTCATCAACAGTGACGTCACAGAATCAGAGGTCTTTTCCATTCCTTCCATTTAAGCGCGCAGTCATTTCAGAAACGATTTCGTGAAACCTTCGTACTTTTGGCTTTATTACTCCTTTTAAGGTCTCAGGAAGGAAAATTTCGGTCCAGTTTGGCTTTATAATGATTTCTTTTTGTGTTAAGACGCGTTTAAACGGCTAAGGCGGAATTATCAAAATTTTGGTTTATTTGACCTTTAAAACAAGGGAGAACTGAGAGTTTCAGTTGGATGCGATAACGTGTGGTCTTTTGAGCTCTTGTGAGATGTGTAAAACGTCTTGCGCGAAAATTATTGTTCATAACGTGTCGTCAGTTTTCGGTCAGAGGTTTGCAGTCTGCAGTTTGCAGTCTGCAGTTGTCGCACACCGACCTTCGCATGCCAGAAGTGTAAACCACTATCAAAGGGAGGCGCAATGTTGCGTTGCAAGTTTCGTATTAACTTTACATCACGCGACTAGATCAAGTGCCTGGTACATGTGATTTATGTAACGAATTATAAATACATTAAACTGGAAGACAAATCTCTAAGTTAAATACTTAGGTAATAAAACAAAATTTTACTTAAGTTTTTTTGCGTTTTCTTAACTTAGGATTTTGAACAAACGATTATCACATTCGATAATTGTATTTGCCGCTGACCAAGGTCATGGGCTCATGTTCTCACGCATCCCTACGCGTTCAGTTTCAACAGTTTCGAATATCCCCAGTGTTTGCTTGCTTACTGAGGCAAGTAAATCAATAATTTAACGTTTGTCTGAACCAAAATGGAATGGATAATCCAAAGTGGGAGCTCAGGAGTCTGTCTATTGGGGCAAACTATAAAGTGTCGGGGATGAAAATGACTTACAAATTATGTGTTCACATACAGAGTGTGAAGTAAGTGTTCACAAGAATTCTATAAACTAATTGCGATTTGGAAAAGGTAATTCTGCATTATATTGACGGCTAGTTAGAAGAAAATATATTCCGTATTAATACGGAGAATATATTTTCTTCCAACGCCGTCAATATAATGCGGAATTGCCGTCTCAAAATCGTAAAACTGAGAATTTCCTGCACTGATTGAAAGATAAATTCTTACCACTTGTCAGGTGATGAACAAGAATGTTTGTATTCGCTATCAAATCTTTGTTTTGAAGCAAAATTATCAAAATATGGACTTTCCTCACGATAAATCGGTTTCACACAAATAAATTCAAAGTAGCATCTTTATTTAGTTTTGTTAGGTTCCAGAAGCCGACAAAAGAGGTAAAATAACGCAAACTTGACGACCTTTTACAAGGTAATTTTTCAAAATATCAGGTGATGAGTCTTGGCCCGAAGAATTGTCCAAAGGATTTACAGTTTGCGATAAAGGATACTGTAATCGAACAGAAGTCAGAGATAATGCTCTTGGCAGTTGCCTTAGACGATCAACTAACTTTCTCAAGTCATGTAAGCAATATCTCTAAAAAAGCTTTCTGTCAAGTTGGTGTTATTCTCAGAATACGCAAACTAATAAATTACACATTGTTAAATTTGCTATACTACCTCACCTCATGTATTGTCAGACTGTCTGGCATTTCTGTCGTTCCTCTAATGCCAGAAAAACAGGAGTACCCAAAGACAAACTTTTCAAATTTGAACGTCTTTTCGCCCAAACGATCCCTGGGCATTCGCAAGACATTTACGGTTAATATTTAACAACCGTGGGAAAAAACAGCCGCTCTACAGAGCCAGCTAGCAAAGGATTAACATTTTTAATAGCCAGCCAGGATCCATTTCACGACTCATTTTGCCAGCCAGGGAAGTTTAAAAATCATATAATTTCCAAGCATTTTTTACGCCGCAGTTTTTGCCAGCCAGGATATTACTTCGCTAATCATACCCTCCAATAAATAAATAAATAAATAAATAAATAAATAAATAAATAAATAAATAAATAAATAAATAAATAAATAATAATAATAATAATAATAATAATAATAATAATGATAATAATAATAAGTACGGCTGCAATTGCTAACAGATACCTCCAGACATTTATTTTAGAGAAAGTAATCAATGAGGTAATCTATTAAACCTTAAGAGCCATTTTCTGAGAATATCGAGAATCGAAAGACAGTCACAAAAAATCGAATTTTTTTATTTTGCCAAAACATCCCTTTGGGTAAGCTTATTCAAGAAAAAATAATCCAAAGTTCCAACGAGTTATTTAACGGACGAAAATTTAAAAAGTTCGAAAAATGCATAAAATGGCGGTTTTAGGGTCTCTAAACGGGTCAAATTCTCACTCAACTTTAGGAAGCCAGTGAGAGCGTAAAAAAGATTCTTTTAAAACGAAACAAACCATGAACATTATTTAACCTTTGTACTTTAAAACTATGTAATAAATTTGTCAATGTTTGGTTTCGAACATTCTCAAGCGGCGTTCTTATCACAAGGTAAAATGAAGGCCAACTTCGGCCGCTTAAAACGACATCTGGTATCATTCAACGATTGGACTACAGAGAAAGAAAGCTCTATCATTGTACCTTTAACCAGGAAAGTTACAGCTTTGGGAACTAAATACTTTCCCGTCAGTAAATTTTTACTGTTTAGTGATCTGAGCGGGTAGGATTATATGCAAATTACAGATTTAATTCCTGGAATACTGCTAACAGTTACAAACGTCGTTAAAGATAGCCTTACCATTAGTTACACATGCATGCACAATGTTTTTCCTGATCTTTAAAAGGAGGTTCTGCTTTCTTGAGTGGTGCTGAGTCTTATTATGTTAAAACAAAGCAGATTTTTAACGGCACAAGACAGGAATCCACTCATTCAACTGAACCAAGATAACATCGAAAACAGTGTGAAACAACGTATTATGCCGCCTACCTTGCCAACCAAAAAAACAACAATACAACAGAAAAAAAAAACAACAACAAAAAAACATTCCACACTGTAAACAAACGAATTTTCAGTATCCTGACAGAGAGAGCCACGTATTCGAGTTCTGTCATGTGATTTGAGATATAAATACAGGAATAAAAACTTGGTGGGAAATTAAAAGAAAAAACTTGCAACAGATAGCCAGTACATTCAGTTGTTGGATTACATGTCAGCCTCCACAAAGGCGTTTTTACGGTCACGACTCTTTCTACAAAGTGCGGTAATTTCGCAATGTACGTATATTGCAGTAAGTTTTGTTCAGGGTGTGTTGTACTGATATATATATGGCGTCAAGTAGTTTTTCCACACTTCTGAAGAGGGTTACTGCCTGCAGAGTCGCGCCACTTCCGGGGGGGGGGGAGAGGAGGAAGGGGGGCTTTTGATCAATGTTTGGGTGCATGGGTGACGCTGCGGGTCTGACACCCTGACCATGTTTAGGACAGAAAAACGAAATGGAATGTTGATCGTACTGACCATACCCGGTTGGGGAAGATGTGCATAAAAATTATGTACCATGTTTAGGGACAGAGACTAAAAACCGTATCCTGTCCAGCGGCACACCCCAGTATAGTCCACATAAGGGTGTAACCCTCCTTTCCGGGCGGGGGGGGGGGGGAGGTGGTGCCGTGTTTAGCACGACGATAGCACGGTATGATTTCAGACACCGAAAATTCAACTTCAATGCAATCTTCATTGGTAGCAGTTTGAGCGAGCGAGACTTGGAAGCCACGCGGGCCCTGCGTGAACTCGCCCCCATGATACCTTTTCTCGCTTTGCCATTTTAGCTTGCGCTGTTTTGGTTTTTGGGTCATGAGGTTGAAAGCTTAGAGTTCAAAGTATATTTATCTTTGATTTTTGGTTATCTAGGCATATTTTTTTCAAGAGAAGAGTCTCACCTGTCATTGACAATATGTCCTCGCCACAGAGCGCAGCTTGGTATTCGCTGGAGATACTCTACAGTGAGATGAAGTGTTCCTCCTGAAATGGCCAGCGAATACCAAACTCCACTCTGTGGCGAGGACATATTGGTGGGACTCTTCTAGTGAAAAAATGCCTCAATAACCAAAAACTCTAAGCTTCCAACCTCATGACGCAAAAACCAAAGAAGCGCAAGCTAAAATAGCAAAGCGAGAAAAGGTATCATGTGGGCGAGTTCACACGTGGGCCCGCGTGGCTTCCGCGTCTCGCTCGCTCAAACTGCTGCCAAGGAAGATTACATCAGGGGAAGTTCAATAATCACATCGTGCTATCGTCGATGAATATTGTGCTACAGTTGAGCGAGGTAAGGCTAAGGACGCCCCTCCCCCCCGGAAGTGAGGGTTACTGCCTTATGTGGTCAGTACTGGGGTGTGCCGCTGGACAGGATATGAATTTTTGGCCCCTGTCCCTAAACGTGGTATACAATTTTATGCGCCTTTTCCCCAACCGGGTATGGTCAGCAAAATCGACATTCCATTTCGTTTTTCTATCCTAAACAGGGTCAGGGTGTCAAACTCGCAGCGTCACCCTACACCCAAACATTGGTCAAAAGACCCCGTTCTCTTCCCCTCCCCCTCCCGGGCGCCGGAGGGCACAGGAGTAGCGCGACTCTGCAGAACCTAGATTAAGGGACGCCGAGTGCTATGAAGTAAGTAAATCCAGAACAAAATGCAATAGCATTACCTGCTCGGGCTAACAACTTGAATTCACTGTCAACCGCTTTATCTGCATTTTGTCCGTGCAATTGAAGATGCCGTGAGATGTCTCTTGTGCATTTTTTTAGGGAAACAACTTCAACGTAGCCAGGGTAATCACTGCTTAATCCACAGGCAGTAACCCTCTCCAGAAAAGCGGAACTTATTGCAATATTTATTTTATTTCATGAGCTGTAATTAAATTAGAAGTAAAATTACAACAGCACGTACGTATACATTGCGAAATTACCGCTCTTTATAGAAAGAGTCGTGACCGTAAAAACTCCTTTGTGGAGCTTATGCTAACATGTAATCTAACAAAGTACCGGCTAAGTGTTGCAAGTTAACTTTCCACCAAGTTTTTATCTCAAATCACATGACAGAACTCGAATACGTGACTCTCTCTGTCAGTGTGGTGTGACACGTGCGGGTCAGTACAGAGGTTACCTGTCTTTCCGCTTATTCCTCTACGCGATGAGTTTAAATTATCTTCCCTCAATCAGGATACTGAAAATTCGTTTGTTTACAGTTTGGAGTGTTTTTCTATTGTATTGTTGTTTTTTTGGTTGGCAAGGTAGGCGGCATAATACGTTGTTTCACACTGTTTTCGATGTTATCTTGGTTCAGCTGAATGAGTGGATTCCTGTCTTGTTGAAATGCCGTTAAAAACCTGCTATAATGTTTTAACATAATAAGACTCAGCACCACTCAAGAAAGCAGAACCTCCTTTTAAAGATCAGGAAAAACATTGTGCATGCATGTGTAACTAATGGTAAGGCTATCTTTAACGACGTTTGTAATTGTTAGCAGTATTCCAGGAATTAAATATGTAATTTGCATATAATCCTACCCACTCAGATCACTAAACAGTAAAACTTTACTGACGGGGAAGTATTTAATTCCCAAAGCTGTAACTTTCCTGGTTAAAAGAACAATGACAGAGCTTTCTTTCTGTGTAGCCTTAATCGTTGAATGATACATACCAGATGTCGTTTTAAGCGGCCGAAGTTGGCCTTCATTTTACCTTGTGATAAACGAGGTTAAGAGCGGCTCGATAAGAACGCCGTTTGAAAATGTTCGAAACCAAACATAGACAAATTTATTACACAGTTTTAAAGTACAAAGGTTAAATAATGTTCATGGTTTGTTTCCTTTTAAAAGAATCTTTTTTTACGCCCTCACCGGCTTCCTAAAGTTGAGCGAGAATTTGACCCGTTTAGAGACTGACCCTAAAACCGCCATTTTATGCATTTTTCAAACTTTTTAAATTTCCGTCCGTTAAATAACTCGTTGGAACTTTGGATTATTTGTTCTTGAATTAGCTTACCGAAAGGGATGTTTTGGCAAAATAAAAAAATTCGATTTTTCGTGAGTGTATTTCGATTCTCGATGTTCTCAGAAAGTGAAGTTACTGCAAATTTTTCTTACCTTAAAGTGCCTATGAACTAAAAATTTTTTCTCCTAAATACGATAGTTTATGACTCCCTCAGTCTAAATATGTAATTTTTGCTGAGTGGAACCATTTGCATGGGATATTTTTCCAGTCGCAAAGTTCGAATTTGGCACCCGAAATGTGTCTCCATTTTGCGCGCGGCCAAAACGATCGCATTACAAGGCTGTGACGTCACAAATCGCGCAGAAGACAAGAGTGTTATGGCTGACAAGAGGGTTTCCAGAAGAGAAATTACTTTGGAGGAACTCGTGGGCCCAGGATTGTAAGCTACAAGGGCAGGATTCGCACAATGAGAGCATGTGTGTGTCGTTTCTCAAAAGGAACGAATTAGGGAGGGAAGCGGACTTATTTGAACCGTGTTCGACTCGGTAAGAATTCGATTCGACCGGCATTACAGAGCTGCTTCTCGGAAAATCTGCAGGATTTGAATGTTGCGTTAATATATGTAACTTCTGCCACTGTTGGATTAGTTCTACTAGTAGCAATTATCGCAATTCAAGATTAAAAATCGAGATAAAGAAGGTTTTCAATATTTGGCCACAAAACTATTGCTATATGCATCTGTCCACTATTACCTAAAAGCATCCAAGGTCTACAACGCACAACTGAGCTACAAAGTTTTGTTTACATTTCCGTTTTTTTGGAAACCACATGCAATACGTTTCTCAAAATGGATGTTCACCATAGAGTTTGAAGGGATAGAAATGAACGGAACTGTCTTGACCGACGACGAGACGAGACGTTTTAGTTAATCAGAGATAGCTATATGAATATTTATAAATCCCTCGTGTACATGTTTCGTCAAATAAAAGGAAGCAGCTCAGCTCAGCATTGATAATTTTTATTGCAAGTCACTCGGCTTCCACTGCATTTGATTTATGTGGTCCTCTTTAAACACCACACACTTCAAACAGATTTGTGCCTCTCTTCTTGTTGACCCTCCTCCTGTTATCTCAAGAGGACCATATAATATGAAATTTCACATACCACACGTAACACCGTCTAATTGACCCTTCTGCAGTACAGTCTTGGTGATGTAGGTTTAATTTGAATTTATGGCATAAGTTATTTAATCATTTTTATTACTGAAGGGCAATGAAAATATGTGACCTTCATTTCTCATTATTTAATTTTGCGGCAGGCTTTGTATTGGAAATTCCTCACACACTGAATTGTCTCAGTCTCTTCTTGACTCATTCCCTGTACCCAATAAAGGTACCACACAAGCCACCTAATTAGCCAACAGAAAATCAATAATGAGGTTTCAAAATGGGCCTTTTCGATCTCGTTCTCCACCTTTAATTTGTAATAATAATAATAATAATAATAATAATAATAATAATAATAATTTTTTTTTTATAAAAATAATCTTTATTGATAGTCATAGTAAAAATACAATGGACAGATAAGAATAAGATGCTAAGAAATTACAATCAAATTATTAGTTTAAAAAAAATTTTTAAGAAGTAAAATTCTTTTCTTAATTCTTAATTCTTCTTCTTATTGTTGATAGTAATGATAATCTGCATTACAAATCAATCAATAGGTTAAAAATACTAATGATTTATGAAAAGGTAATAAAATATTCCAATAATTAAAAGTATATATATCCTAGTGGCGCTCATTCGTGAAACTCGGAATAAATAATAAAATCAATCAAAAGTCCCTATCTAATGGCTCCCTCGGTTGCTTCAATTTCAATGTCAGAGTTCTTTAAGTCCCATGAGACCCTCTTAACTGTTCGTGATCCACGAAGGCAGATTAGCGCTGATCTCAAAAGAGCAAAGGAAGTTCTTGCACGAATCCAGGAGATTGTCTTGGCGTAATCTTCTCCTTTCTTGATAGCGATTAGCTCGGCTAGGCGGCTATGAAACATCCGGCATTCTTTCCCCATTCCACCCGTGGTTGTAAATACCAGCGGTGTGAAAGTTCCTTGCTCGATATCAACAACTCTGCTTGCGTACTGCCGCTTCTTCTCGTTCTCATGTATCCGATAAATTTGTTGCGGTTCCAGGTCCCTATAGCTTTCAGCATTTGGGTGACAGACCCTGACGTCGAAAAAGGCTGATTGCTGAGGCTCCCAAAATCCGCGTGCATGTATATCCAGTCTGGCATCTCTCGCTGTGTTCGACCCTCTTGTCAACTGCTCACCTGATACATCTTGCAGCACTGGTTCAGTAACGACATCGCTACAAACCAAATTTATCAACTCCGCTTCCAGATCCCTCAGTTCATTATGCCTCTGAATGACAAACCCCCCTCTCTTACATATCATGGCGTGGTCAACATCAAACAGTTCCCCGCACACACAGCTGGAAGGAATATCGTCGATTGGCCAGTCATAACGTAGTTTGACTCCGTCAATAATAATAATAATAATAATAATAATAATAATAATAATAATAATAATAATAATAATAATAATAATAATAATAATTTTTCCGAAAATTAGCTGCATAGGCTACGTTCCCATCCTATGCATGCTATTTAGGGACATAGCATATAAACGTCTTGTACTGCTTTAATAATAATAATGTATACACAGGATAGCCCCATCAGTTTAAAAACACTGGTAACAAAGGGGGGTTCTGGTACTAAATAAGTGCCCAAGATAGTAAAATGCCTATCTTCAAACATTAATAGCGGCATGCATGGTTACGTAGTGGAAGCCTGATGCAAACACGAGAGTGTTGGGAGAATTCAAAGGATTATGCGAGCTTGATCGAACACAGACTCTTAGACATTTGTAACTGAAGAGCATATCTCTTAACAACAAAAAAAGCTAATACATGCATAATGTGTACAGTGTATTGGGAGGGTACTGTAATTTAAAGGGTTTATGGATCCAAGGGAGCTGCCTTAACCCCTCCCCACCCCCCTCCTTAAACAAAAATAACAAAAAAAAATGGAACTACACACACAAAGAGGGCAATTTCTACTTGACACTGATTTCTGCCATACTTCATGGAATTGGAATGGGTGTATGTTTCAATGAAAATGGCACTTCAAAATGTACTTCTGGAGCAAATTACATATTCATCTCAGTGTTGAGATTAACCCAAGGGAGTTATTGTCATATGAGACCAGTATACAAAGGGAGCTCAGACCAGGCCCCAGTTGTTCAAAAGGTGGATAAGTGTTAGGGAAACCAATTGCATTATCCACTGGATAGAGATTTATCCAGTCGATAGCGCTATCCAACTTTTGAACAACTGGGGCCAGTATAACTGGACAGGTATGGTTAAGTTTATTTACATGAGACCAGCATCATGAAAGTATAAGTGATCACGTAAAGCCTGTAAGAACTCAGCACACTAGCTCTCACCTGCCATAGCATCTTTCCACAAAATTGGTATGAACTAAAATCCTCAAGCAAATTGCTGAACAGAAGGACAAAAATCTCAGCTGGTCTAATATTGTGTAGGCAATAACTTAAACCAGTTCATGTAGTCAGAAGCGATGGATTATTACGAGGACAAAGCTGAAGTCACACTAGCCTGAGTTTGCACGCGTATCATACAATTTCCATCTTTATTTATCACAGTACTAGTCATCATCCTCATAGCACCTCCAGGTGGAGTAAAAGACCACAAATGAGCACCATACTCAAAAATTCTTATTTATTTGCTTTGAGATGCTCCCTCATAAATGGCTTGAAATTTACAATAAAAGCACTGCACTTCCATTTGAAAATCATTTGCAGCTGTTGATTATAATAAATAAAACACGCTCTTTAGAAATTACTATTGATGTCTCAGCATTAGGCATGTAATATTTCAAGCAAATTTTGGGTATGCTTGTCTTCAATGTATAAAATACTTCCTGTTAACTAATAAGTTTATATCAGTGTTCTCTCTGCAAAAGTCCTCATTCGAAAGAGCCAAACAACTGAGTCTATCTTTCTCTTGGCGCGAAAACCTATGAAAAGATGAACAAATTAAGTTACAAACAAGTACACCGTAAACTTGAGCTTGTCTGGTATCGGTTTGAGTAAAATAATTGAAGTACATACAATGACGCTCTGAACAAAAGAAGTAAAGTCAAGGCTTCGTCAATCTCTCGTTATTAACACATAAAGGTACTGACCATTCAATTCTAGAAGCTTCTCCTTCAAGGCCAGTCAAGCCAGTAGAGCTGAAAGTTAGTCAATCCTAACAATTCAATTCGCCATCAGTCTTGCTTCGCGCAAGATTGTTGTTGTCGTTGTTTAGGCTTTATCCACGGACGACAAACCCAAAAACTGCACATCTTCGAAATCGCTTCGAGCTGAATCTTAGCGTTTTCCTCAGTCGTCGGTAGCTTTCATTGTATATCAACATTAGCAAGGAAAATGTAAGTTTCATCCCTCAAACACTTGACAAAGACCAAAGAGACAAACATTCTGCGCGATTTGTGACGTCATACGGCCCGCTTCCTCAGCCAACTCGTTCGCAGTCTTCGGAGACACGATTTTGGTCATTTTGGGTACTTTTAACGGCAATAAAACGGGTTTTTGTGTCTTGCCATCCAATTTCTTTTGCCATTTCGGAATTAACACATAATGAACTACCAAAATGCGCAAAAAAATTTTTTAGTTCATAGGCACTTTAAGGTGATTCCATTCAATTGCATTACGCATCCTTTCTGCGCATCATTTTTTGCGTGATTAGCGCGCGCGCGTTGGGAACTTGATAGGTTTTCTATGGAAGCTGAGCTGTTCAGAGAAATAAATGGTCGTTTTCTCCTAAACGAACTCGGTGACCCCACTTTTTTATTCCATTTATTTAAGGAAAATACGACTTTACATGATATATTCAAATTTGAAGAACTTTTCATTATTCAATTTTGAAATATTCCGGTTGATTCACTGTTACAGTCAGATTTTAGGTGTTTCACTGGAACCGTGCAGACGCTCAATTTGCCTTTTATTTCAAATTAGTTTCATTGTTACGGCAATTTTAAGACGTTTTTCTGTAACATTGTACTTCTATCATAAGGATAATGCTTATATTTCATGTAGTTATATCTTTGTTGAAGTAATGGGTGTCTCTAGTACAAGGATAGGTTTTTTAATATTGCTGTCTAAAGATAGCAAAGTACCTATATACTACAGCCCCGTAGCGTGAAATCAGACACGGTGACCTCCGCTTTTTATTTTATTTTTTTAATTTGCTAGGTGTAATTAGTAACTGTGCAAAGTTTCAACAAATTCTCATTACAACTTCTTTTTCGATGGAATCACCTTAAGATGGAAAGCCGCTAAACTCACCAGCAAATTAAAATAGCATTCTTGGTATAGGTCTTGGCTTGAACTTAGTCTCCGAATAGCTTGTCTTTTGAGGTTACGGTCATAAGCAGAAATATTACAGCAATATAAGGTACCCCTTTAATATGATGGTCGAATTTTATACCATGACTTTCCGTCTGAGCGAAAAGTTTATCAACCAGTGAGCGAAGCGACCTTCCCCATATTTCCCAGTGCAGTAATGGGAGCCTTGCACAATGGCCTACAGAAAATGTTTTGCAAATAAGTCACTGGACCTTAACTGCAATTCGCTATACTAGCATGCGCAGTCTGTTTTCAGTTGTACTCAAGAGAAAATTTTTTAATACATCCTACCTGCAGTTAATAATCCCATGTGACCACTTAATCCGGCGTTTCCGAACACCACCCAAACGGGACACAAAATTATATCGAATCGTCGATGGTTAAATTTCGAACTTAAGCTTACAACAATTCACTGCAAGTGCTCGGAAACACACCGAGTATCTCTACCCAGTAGTTCACAATACCTCGCTGCAAAGTGTGCAAGCCAAAAAAAAAAACTGAAAGAAAGCAAATCCAAGATCGTCCACCTGGTAGTTTTCCTATGTTTCCGTCTTTTGCAAATCCTAGTCCAGTTCCTTGACTGAACGAACTGAGAACGTCAAGCTTTTTTCGATTCTGCAAGATCTAAGTACTAATGCTCGCGCGAACGTTAATTTTGCCGAGTTTACCTCACGCACGACAAACGCGCGAGGTGTTACTCCGGGTCACCGAATTCGCGCGCGCTCGTTGACTACAGATGAACGATATAAACTGGTCGGTTAGTAGTGCAGTAGTTCGCAATACCTAGCGATTTGAACGGGCGTATATAAGAAACGGAAATCGATATTGTTTAATTTCTTAAATTCAAATGCACAATGACCTAGGTAGATCTGTTACTTGGCTTTTCAATTCAGCTGAAATTCAGTGGTCTGTGAATTAGCGGTCGAATATATAACTGCTCTTACTTTACAAACTGAATTACATTAACGAATTTTTACTGCCCACATAACGCTGTCCACTAACGACATTTACGTTCATGTTACTAAAGGTCCCTACTCACGATTCTGAAGTCTTCAAACGATACCACTCCTGAGATACTGCTGTAGATTTTGTTTGAGAAATGCCGCTGCGACTCTTCCCAGCGCGCTGGATCAACAAGAAAAACATCGAATTCATTTTTTGAAAGCTTCTAAATGGAAAACCGCACAACCACCCCTCTAACACTGAGACCTTAGCCACTTACCTCCCAAAACAGCAGAAATAACAAAAACCGATCATGTTTTCCAATTCTGTGTCCAGTAATTTGTAGAGTACTTGTTAACGGTCAACCGCGGACAAACTGCTCAAAAAACTGCAACTGTAACACTTGATCGGTGTCTGTTTTGAGTCTTTAAGTGGACACCAAAACAAAATTGTAACCAGAAAACGACTACATATTTCACTAATTAATCAAAACACGAACACGCGGCGTGACATCTTGTCTTTTGCCAGCCACAGAAGGTGACAATTTGTAAGGCCAGCCGGAAGAGCTTAATTTTTTTCCAGCCAGAGCGTAAGATGGGCCACAGTTCCCAGCAAGCTTTCGCTAGCAGTAAATTCCCAGCAAGATTTCAATGCCGGTTAAAAATTTGCCAGCCAGCTCAAGAATAGCCTGAAGAGCGGATATTTTGCGGAGCGGTTCCGTTGGGTACTCCTGGAAAAACCGAGCGAATTCAAGAACGTGCCTTAGGTGCTGTTTATTGTGGTAATAGATCAACGTACGAGGAACTCTTGCAAAAGGCTAACCTACCAACACTTCATGCTCGAGGATTGCAAGACATCGCAACCATAATGTATAAACAATCCTGGCGTCACCCTATATTGCGGCTTCCTCGTAGTTGACAATGGTCAGTATTCTCTCAGACATTCAGAATTTGTCCTACCAAGGATTCGAACAGTCGCATATGGCAAGCACAGCATAAGCTATTTAGCTCCCATTATTTGGTCAAAACATTGAATCCGAAGACATTTTCAAGGGGCGAATTAAATCTATGGAATTTTCTCACTTGATGGACAACACCTGTAAAGACAGTTTTAAAGACAGTTTATTGTAGATCTTCCACATTATTTATTTATTTTCTCATTTAACACATTGTATAGAGTAATTTAGGATTGCCCACAATGAACTAATTAAAACTGTAATTTTTTTAACCTACTGTATGTATTATAGGATTGTATTGTAAGACTCTATTATAGCATTGTTTTGTAGTTAGGTGTCCCCAGTTAGCGTACTTCTCTGTACGCTAGATGTTATGACACGGTAAGAAAGTTCTTACTTACTTACTTACCTTTTCATTCGAAACTTTTTCAAAAACACGATTGCGCGATTAGCTCGCGCACAACAACACCTCGACAAAACAAACTGTTCAAAACAAATGAAAACACGTTTTAATTCTCGTCTAACCTTGCCTTTTCGAGAAAATGGACTCTTAAGTTGAACATGGCTTTCCTTTATCTTTCAAACGGCACAGTAACTTACATTTCTGGCCGCTTTTTGAAGAGAAACTTTGATTTTCTGTTTTGAATGGAATGAGCCCAACGAAAACGGCGCGAAATTTTCAACCAATCACTGGCTCGCTTATGAGCCGCCAATATGTAGTTATATTGACGTCTCAAAAGCAATCGAAAGAAACTGAGAATCGTTATACTTGTCAACGCTTACTTCAGATTAACTTGATTAACTGCAAGGTCGAGTATACGCGAGCTGTGATACTTCAGCAGGGTCTCAAGAGCGATCTCAGCAACAAGACAATGGCCATGAAGATTCGTATGTAACACTTCGATGCTTTAGAATTCAAATATCACGACCGTCCATGCCTATATTCAGAGTGAAAGAGTACAATTCGGTGTTATTACGATTACTTTCCCGGGTACTTTGAGGGATATGGCAATGAATATGGCCTTCAGTGAGTTTTAACTGCTATAATTAGTGTTATCGGATGAGTTATTACGGGTATTTACGGATGATATCGCTTAGCTTCCAGTTCCGGCCCGCGGTAATCAATTTAGTAGTGCCCAGGCCTTTGGATGAGAAGTAGATGTAAAATTGATTATTCATCGTGTATGTTTTCATTTTACCTTTTGCTTCGTTAATCAACGTGGGTGTACGTGCAACCTACGTTTCTAGTTCTTGATCGGGAACTACAATATGGTGTCAGGAATGCTGGAGCAGTGCTACTTAAACGGATATCTCATCTCAGCCGTATTCCCAGCGTATCAGGTCGGTAAAAGGTATATTACACGCTCATCGAAACCAAGATGGCGGAACTCTTTGTTCTTACCGATTCCAACAATGGATTGGCATTTGCCTGATGCTCCACAAGCATTCAAGAAATTTAAAGCTTGATGTGAACTTTACTTCTCCGGTCCGCTGAAAGAAAAATCGGAGGAAGAGCAAATAAGCTATCTGCTTATCTGTTCGGGCGACGATGGCATTGAACTACTTTCCACGTGGAAGTTGAGCGGTACTGACGAGAAGAAACTGAGCACCTACTGGACGCGCTTCGAGAATTACCTTTCTTCAAAGAGCAACTTTCGACTCTCAAGGTACAAGCTCAGAACCTTGAGACAAGAACCCGATGAGACAGTCGATTCATTTGTTAAGAAAATCCGAATTCTCGTGGAAGAATATCGTTTTACGAAACCAGATGAGCATATTATCGATACCCTAATCTTCGGATCCAATTCCAAGCGTGCGCAAACCAAGCTCGTCGAAAAGGACCCTACTCTTACCCTTGATACCGCTCTGGACATCGCCAGAACCGAAGAAGTTACAAGCAAACAAGTCAAAGAAATTTCAAGCGACGTTTCTACTCTTGTTGATGCATTGAAGCATGGTCAAGCTTTTTCAAAAGCAGGAAATACTCCCAGCAAGCCCCGCGGCCCCATCACTCGTTTGTGTGGATGTTATTCCCAGCTTATGGAGCAATTTGTGGTGCATGTGGTAGAGCGAATCATTGGAGAGGAGTCTGTCGTACATCAAAGTT
The DNA here is from genome assembly GCA_964030785.1 of Siderastrea siderea. NCBI lineage: Eukaryota > Metazoa > Cnidaria > Anthozoa > Scleractinia > Rhizangiidae > Siderastrea > Siderastrea siderea. Next base: position 26,181,747 of record OZ034973.1, read on the forward strand.
TAACAGAAAGCAACAAAAGACAAGCGGTGGCCGTCAAAGACATTCCAAGGCACCTAAAGGAAAACCGAGTGTAGAGAAGCATCTTCATAGCCTTGAAGCCCATGAAGAAATTGAAGACAGCCCGGAAGCATCATTTCCACACCAGCTCTATTTTCATACCTTATCAACCAACCAGGTCACAAAAAATGATACTCAAGCTTTCCTAAACTTTCGGCGATTTATCATGTGTAAATGGCATCGTAGATAACAATGTATATGGCTACAACAGTGACTTTAGCGACCATGATGAAAACCTTCGTGCTGTTGTCCAACGTGCCCGTTAGACTGGTCTGCGCTTTAACTTGGTTAAATGCAAATTCAGGTGCACCCGTATTCCCTTCTTTGGTCACATTGTTGGTGCTGAAGGTCTTCAACCTGATCCACGGAAGATTGTCTCCATACCGTTAATAGACCCATCATCCAGCCTTGCAGACCTGCAGACGTTTCTTAGAATGGTCCAGTTCTTGAGCCGCTTTGTTCGCAACCTGGCAACCGCAGCAGCTGACCTCTGGGGTCTAACCAACAAGACAACTGAATTCATTTGGGGTCCAGAACACCTGCTATAGACCGGATCAAGCAACTAATCACAGCTCCTACAGCGCTGCAACACTTCGACAGTGCCCAGCCTGTAACTATTCAGGTGGACGCCTCACAGAGGAGTTTAGGTGCAGTTCTCCTACAAGCTAATGGCCCAGTGGACTTTGCAAGCAAGTTGCTCTCCGAAACAGAGAGTCGTTACTCCAATATCGAGAGGGAGATGTTAACTGTCCTTTCCGGCCTGGAAAAATTTCATTATTGTGCTTACGGCAGGCCTGTTGTGGTGGAATCTGACCACAAACCTCTTGAAGCTGTCTTCAGAAAACACATGGCAAGCGCACCTCCCCGCATCGCTAGAATGATCCTGCGCATACAGAAGTATGATGCACAAATCAAGTATGTCCCTGGGAAGGACATATTTGTCGCTGACGTCCTTTCAAGGATCAGTTCATGTCACAGTGAAGCTGTACAAGGACTAGATATGTCTGTGCATGAGATCCATCAAAATCTCAAAGCGAGCCCTACAAGGGTGGGTCAGATACAGGAAGAAACCAAGGATACAACTCTGTCAGCTTTACGTGAAGTCATCATGGGTGGATGGCCTGAGAACAGATCAGTTTGCCCTGCCCACCTTCATGCTTACTGAAACTATTGTGATGAGCTGACTGCAACGAATGGTTTGATCCTCCATCATCCCTAAGTCGCTACAGCCTGATGTTCTGCGGCGACTACATTATGCCCATCAGAGAGCTGAGAGATACAAGCTCAGAGCTAAGGGATCAGTGTTCAGGGCAAACATCAACAGAGACGTTGATGAAATGGTTAAGAGTTGCCCCCCCTCCCGTGTCAGCGTCACCAGAAGTTAAATGCCAAGGAACTCCTGCTGCCTCATGATGTGCCCCAGAAGGCCTGGCCTACTTTACGCTCTGATCTTTTCTACTGGAACAATACTAAGTACTTGTTTGTAACTGACTATTATAGCAAGTTTCCTGTGGTCAAAAAGCTTGCTAACACCCAGTCACCCACAGTCATTGCCCACATTAGGTCCATCTTCGAAGGACATGGGATCCGTACCAAACTTGTTGCAGACAACAGTTCCCATTACGCATCTGCTGCCTTACAAGAGTTCAGGCATAGTTATGGGTTCACTCACGTCACATCAAGCCCACTCTACCCTCAGTCTAATGGTTTAATTGAGAGGACGATGCAGACTGTGAAAGATCTTCTACAAAAATGTAAGGAGTCTGGCCAGGACCTCACTTGGCAATGCTCTACTCCGTAGCACCCCACTCAGTGACGGTTTACCATCACCTGCAGAACATCTGGACCTGCCAGCTGTCTCGAAGCCCTTGTTCTCTGCGAGTGGAGACATCAATGAGGATATTCCTGTTGCTGACTCTACCTTACAAGCGGCTGATCATAAAGACTGTGAAGCAAGCAGTGACCCCGTTTCCCCTGAAGGTGCTGCCTGTTCCTCTGCTGAACCAGGATCTGTATCTCCAAGCCCGACTGCAGGCCCTACTCCTGCCCTGCCACTTCGTAGATCCAGTAGGAGAGTTAAGAGGCTGTCTCCCTAAAAGCGTTCCGGTCGATCTGGCTTGAAAAATAGATTTCGCTCATTTCGTGTGTGTTAATTGAAAGACTTTCATATGCCTATACTAATACCACAATCCGCTTGATCGGATCTTTTAAATTTTTGGAGTTTTAATGGATTTTCGGTTCACCCGAGGGAACACTTATGACGGCCCATAGCGAGGCTAAAGTTTTACCCAACTTTGAAGATCAATTTCACAAGAACTAACAAACCCTGTACAAAACAAACACCACAGCCAGTTATAATAAGTCTTTTTAATTCGCTAAAGCGACTTTTGTGACCGTTGAGTTTAAAATCCAGCTAGCCGTGAGACTTACACGACACCGCCATTGCACAGCTTAATCAAACACGCGAAGACCGAAAAAAATCTACAAGAAAATCAAGAGGTTTAACTGCTCGTGACTCAAGAATCATCGCCGAGATCCAAGATGGCGGAGGAGCTGCAATGAACAATTCAGGTTAATCGTTGTAAAGCAACTGTAGAAAGTGCGAGCTCTGTGGCTAAACATCTGAAAATAGAAGAATCTGAGCTAAAAGACAAGTCGGAGATTTCGATAGTGAATAAGATTGGTCAGGTTATAGAAGAGAGATTGATCAGTATTTCCGAAGAGGAGAAGGTGAGTTTCCTTCAAGCTATCCTTCAGATTTGGTAGACATTCCACCGCCAGTTGAGAATGTTGTTAAAGATAAGGATCAAAGCGAGTTGCTTAGTCTGAAAAAGGAGATTGAAGCGCTACAACTCATGCATGAGCAGAAATTGAAAGAGACTGTGAAGGTGGAAAGCAAGGTTAAACAAGAGACTGATGGTATGTCACCCCACCTGAGATGAAAAGTAAGCCTACAGAAAGCTCCCTGCAAGGCTCAGAGGGAAAGGGCAGGTGGATATGACGTGGAAGACGGGATCCGAAACCCCGACCTGTTAAGTACAAAACATGTACTGAAAAGGGTGCGGAATGGTGTAACCATTGTTTTAAATGTGGAAGTGACAACCATTACGCTGTTGGTTGCCGTCAGGGTGAGTCCGCTAGACCGAAGCCGTTAAACGGGAACCGGCTACTTACGCAGGACCAGAAGTAGTCGACAACCCTCAAGTGTCCCACCGATGTAACTGCTGCGCCAGGGTAGAAAGTCAAGTTCTGTTTCGACGCTGCTCCCAGCGCCAGGTGGTATGGTATTGCTCCCGACGATGTAAGAAGAAAGAGTGGCCTGATCACATGAAGATATGCCAAGCGGTTAAAGAACTGTCACAAAGGGTACCCACCCCACAGAGCATTTCGTGAGCTACTTGACACCTACACAGCATGCAAAAGTTATTAATCTTGTTGGAAGAAAATGTACAGTTAAGTGTCTGTTGAATGGTAGTAACGGACTGCTGTTTGGGACACTGGTGCCTAAGTGTCAATAATGACAAAAGGCATGTTGGAGGAAAAAACTTCCAGGGACAGTAGTCAGAGACATATCAGAATTGATCGATGTAGGACTTGACTTGATGGCGGCTATTGGGACAAAGATTCCTTTCATTGGATGGGCAGATGTGAGGGTGCAACTTCCCTCTTCCACTGAGGAGAAGCTAGAAGTACATGTCCCGTTCCTGATTACACTTGTCGTTTGGAAATGCCAATATTAGGCTACAATGTCATTGAAGAATTAGTTAGGATGGATAGGTGGGAAGGAGAGTCTACCCTAGGGTCCAGTCTCCTGAAGCCCTTCACGGCAGGATTCGTAGACAGTGACGAGAGTCAGTTAGAAGCGTTGATTAAGCTGATCAAGGCGCCAGGTTAAGACTACCTTTGTGCCTTGGGAACATCAAAGAAAGCTACTATCATTCCACGGGGTCAAACAACTAAGGTGCCCTGCAGGGCGAATACTACTGGGCCTGTGACATCTAATACGCCCGTACTATTTGAACCAGACGAACTGTCGCCATGGCCAGCAGGTCTGGAGATCTATGAAACACTGAAGACTGTGAGGAAGGGATCTGTGTCACGAATTGAGATCGAAGTTCACAACACCAGCCAACATGACATTATACTCCCTGGCCGTACCCAACTAGGAAGATTGCAATTGGTTAAGTCTGTCACGCCCATGGAAGTCAAATTGGCAGAACCAGACAGTGAAAGGGTAGCAAAACCTGAGTGTACTGATAACTTGCATACGGTTGCTGGAGTAGAAAAAGAATCACCAAAGGAGTCAAATGATGTCATGCTTGAAATTGATATGTCTGGCCAAACAAGTGAACAGCAGGAAGTAGCCCGGAAGATGTTGAAAGAGGAAGCAGCATCCCTTGCAAAGAACGAGGATGGTATAGGGTGCATAGAAGGTCTTCAGATGGACATTAACATGTCAGAAAGTACACCTGTCCAGCGAAACTATGTGTCAATCCCTCGAGCGCTTTACCAAGAAGTTAAGAGTTATATTGAGGACCTATTAAACAAACAGTTCATTACCAGGTCACGATCGTCCTACTCCTCGCCGTAGAAAGAAGGATCGAACGTTGCGTCTGTGTATGGATTTGAGAGAGATAAATCGTCGCACCGTTCCTGATCGACACCCCATTCCAAGTATCCAGGAAACCCTTGATAGCTTAGGTGGCAATTCGTGGTTTAGCGTATTAGGCCAAGGAAAAGCGTACCACCAAGGGTTTATTGCACCTAAAAGTCGACCCAGTGCAGTGCACGGCATTCATCACGCCATGGGGATTATACGAATGGATACGCATGCCGTTTGGCTTGATCAATGCACCTACCAATTTCCAAAGGTATATGGAACATTGCCTTGGAGAATTACGAGACGAAATTGGATGACATCATTGTTTTTAGCCGGTTATACGGTCCTTTGAGGAACATGGCATTAAACTAAGGCCGGCTAAATGTAAACTGTTTCAAAGGGAGGTTTGTTTCCTCGGAAGGATTTTACGGAAGATAGGTACAGAGTCGATCCTAGTGAAATAACTGTGGTTACAAGCCTTGCACAGGAAACCCCGAGAACTGTTGGCGAGGTGAGACAAACTAATGGGTTTTGTCCGGCTATTACCGTCGTTATATTCCAAACTTTGCCCACATCGCCAAGCCCATATATGAATTGTTAAGCAAACCAAAAATGGTAAGATCACCCAAAGTTTCCAGCCAAAGGACTGCAGTTTCAACAGATGGACAATTGCCATCAGCAACGCCGATTAAGTGGACTGATGTTGATCAACAAGCGCTGAAAACTCTCATCGAACACCTCACCAATCCTCCACTCATGGCTTACCCGGATTACGAAAAACCATTTTTAGTTCACACAGATGCGTCCAAAGACGGCTTAGGCGAAGTACCCTATCAGTGACAAAACGATAAAACTAGAGTTACCGTATATGTGTCCCGTGCCCTTACACCTGCAGAGAGGAACTATAATTTGCGTGGGGAAAACTGTAATTCCTTGCCTTGAAATGGGCGGTGACTGAACAATTTCGAGACTATCTTTATTATGCTCCTGACTTCACTGTGTATACCGATAACATGCCACTGACGTACATACTGACTTCTGCGGAGTTAACAACCTTACGCTGGGTTGGAGAACTTGCAGACTTCCAATTTCAGGTGAAATACCGCCTAGGGAAAGGCAATGTTGACGCGGACACGTTGTCGCGAAGGCCCTTGAATATTGAAGACTATATGAAAACAAGTTGTGAAGAAAGTAGCTCGGAGGTTGTGTAGGCTGCTATATGTTCTGTACAGTATCAAAGTTCCAGGTGTAGAAAAACACGTCGACCTGTGTGAAGCCCAAAGACGGGACCCAGTAATTAGCAGAGTTGTGCACTTCATGAAGACGGGACACGACCTTCGGTAAAAGAAAGTAAAGTTGAGCCAAGAGGCGTCCAAAGGCTACTGTTTGAATGGAACGAACTTCACTTAGGAACCAACGGCATCCTGTACCGCAAAACCTGCCAGAGAGAGCAAGTTCTACTGTCCCTGCATCTACGAAAGACCATTTTCAAAGAAATGCATGAAGAAATGGGTCACCTGGGAGCCGAAAGATTGCACGATCTAGCTAGTGCACGCTTTTACTGGCCAAACATGAAGAATGACCATACCCATTATGTCTTTAAGGTCTGCAGATGCGTAAAGCAGAAACCACCGGCAGTCAAACTACTACACCCAATTATCACCACAGCACCCTTCCAAATGGTATCGGTGGACTTCCTCCATCTTGAACCAAGTGCAGGAGGTTATCAATACATTTTGGTAGTAATGGATCCCTTCACCCGGTACGCCCAGGCATATGCAGCAAAGACAAATCTGCGAAGACTGGCGGAAAAACTATACAATGATTTCGTTCT